>PNEQ01059310.1:0-18103 GCA_003012365.1 Medauroidea extradentata
TTTTTGAAATTTTTTTGAAATTTTCGAAATTTTGGAAAATTTTGGTAATTTGACACTCAAGGTCAAGGTCAAGGTTAAAGGTCAAGGTCATCCAACATGGCGGCCGGGGACGTGACGTCAGAACATGGCGGTCAAATCCTCACTCGGCAGAAATCCTCACTCCGGCTCCTGTGCCAGAAGGAACATAATCATACTACTACTGTGCATACACACACGCATATACATCTGTATGTAGCCTATACAAAATGTTGCAAAATTGCATGTCAAATGTTTTGAGGTGACGGTCCTCGCATTTACAGGGGGAAAAATTGTTATATCGGAAAATACACTTGTTTGCACGTCAGTTGACAGTACATGACGTACAGGGGCTAGAGCGTGGGTTGGATAATGTGTAATGCTACATCGCACAGTACGTACCGTCCATATGTAATATGACTTGCCTGGTACGTAGCTGCCTATAGACGGCATTCCACACTACACGATCCCGCCCGCGCGCTATGCACTGTACGGCATATACTGCCAACTGAAATGTATCAACAGTGCGAGTACACCCTCGAGATTTTCATTCCATACATATTATATTCTCCTATGTAAAAAATTATGCACGTCTGGAATTGGTATAGGATGAGAAAATTATCGACTCTCTAAAATGTGCAGCAAGATTTACAATTTGGATAGGAACTCGTCGGCATGTTGTAGGAAAAGCAAGTAGCTAGATCATTTGCAAAACTTCCTATGTGTTGACAGCAACAAAACTGAGCCTTTCCTTTTTACTGTCGCAAGAACTTCTTTCTGAATAACTGGCTGAGGAGAATAAGCAGGCTGTCACAACGAACGACAATATAGTTCTCGTCAACCCACCTCTGAAAAATATTGTTGAAATTGCTCTATGTAATCACAAAGAGTCAGACACACCCATGTCACCGCATACTGTGCATTCTTTACAACGCGGTCATTCACAATTATTGATCCGCACAGGTGTAGTGGTGTTAGGAGTATTTGTGGTACATGAATTGCCAACAAAAAGTGAACTATTGACTTATTTCGGCATTGGAAAGAGTTTACAGCACTCAGTAGCTCACAGACTACTCGTAGTCTCGAACCAGCACAAGCACGAGCTGTACCGTTGTTCCACGTGGCACCTGGTTGCATTACCATATTTAGCTTAGTTGAATGAGACAAGAAGAAATCTTGGGCAATGTGGTACGCCTGAACTCACTGATGTGCTGCTTGCTTTGCCCTGATCCCAGACTACCGTTCCAGGTGAAGCAGTACATAAAAAGCGATATTTAAACGCTCTCTGGTTTGCAGTCATCGCGCCGACGGCGCACCTCTATGAGATATTTAGTGGTGACGCTTTCGTTTTATAGCGTACTAGCGACCCGGGTATAGCCAAGAAGTCCATACATTGACATAGCGCACGTTTCAAAGTCTCGATCCTGCTTGGTTAATTTATCATTAATTATTTTTGTATTATTATTAATTAATTTCTTGGGAACATATGACACAAAACTGGCAGATAAACAAAAAAATATGTTAATCTGATCGCTACCAAACCTATAACCCGCTGGGCTAATCTGAATATTTCCTGAAAATTTCATCAAAATCGCTCCAGCCGTTTTGGAGACCATAGGGAACATGCATACACACATCGACTTTATTAGGTCATTGAAGATAAAAGTGTATTGTGTACGCCTATACTATTTTAAAAGATTCTTCGCCAAGATTTTCGTACACATAAAAGACCGCAAAACCAGTTACTTTCGCCATTTTCGGCCGCTAGAAAATATGCTTTAATGAGCGGTGGTGAACTTGGAATAGACGTACACACGTGTAACGCTCTTTGAATGGTATTCATAAGCAGACATCACTCGTGTGCGCTGAGCAGTTTTCTAATTATCTCGTAACTGCCGAATCTCTGCACACCGCTCGACAGCCTGGGAGGCGACCGTCATAAAAAAATCTAATTTTCGTGGTTTTGGCGAATTGCAGCGGGGAGCAGCAGCACGATAAAAGGGCGGGTATATTTAGAAATCGCTCGTACACGTCATAGAGGGAATGTTGAATACTGCCTCCCCCTCCCATATCCCTTCCGAAAAAAAAAACCCTCCGACGTGGAGAATCCTTTTGTTAGGCCCGTCTGGTCGCCAACCGACTGCCGGCCACATGTGTTTGTACGACCGATCATTGTACCGTGTGGTCGAAACTGCCCCCTCCCCCTTCAGTCCACCCCCCTTTCTCCCCACCTCCCCCTTACCAACGTAGAAATCTACTACGTGTTCCCGCCTTCTGTCAGGGTCACATAGTCTATAAGAGAAGGCCGGAGTGAAGGTTGAGCCGGCTGGTCGACTAACGAGAAATGCCCTCCGGCCAGGAGAGTGGATGAAGTGAGGTAAGATGGATGTGGAGAGGCAGAAGGAAACTGGAGATCCCCGAGAAAACCCTCTGGGCAACGTCCACCACATTTCCCAAGTGCGAAAAATCCACTGGGGATTGAATCCGGACCGAGAGGTCTGACCCCTCCACCACTTTCTTCCCTACATACAGTTCCAATACTCGCTACCCAGACCAGAGTCCTACACGTAATTCAAGAAAGAAGTTAATCTCGTCAAAACCAGCTGATGGCCGAAAGGGGAAAAGACAAAGCAGAGTTTTTTTTTTTTTTTCGCTGGTCATTTATTAGTATACAGGATGTCTGAACGACCGCATAAGCACGCCAAACGAATTAAGCTGGCTTAATTCTGTACGATGACATTTTACGCACAGAATGTGGCAACATAGCAGGCGCTCCACGCCCAGGTATAATTTTATGTATGGTGCGTCAAGTAAACATAGAATTATGTTTGGACTACTAGGGATTTGTACCCGCGCCTAAAAATATGATGGTCAGATAAGTAGGCTGTATGTGTACCGCAAGATAGGGCCTACTTCGTACTGTGTTGCCACATTGTGCACCTGAACTGCCATCTTACAACATTTTGCCGCTAACATTCCCATCTCCATGATTTGCGTAGTGTGCTTACTATACGGCCGTTTCTGGACATTCTGTACAGTCATTTACGAAAAGTTAGTAACGCGACCGTGTTTTCCTATCACTGTTGGTTATCCAGGGTGTTACTAAATGCCTGCAAGTAATTCAGTGTACGGCGGTAATTCAAACGAAACGTAAACGTTATACGTTTATCAAATACGCCTGTTGAATTTTTTTATTTTCAAATTTAAGTTCGTTTTATTGGCTTTATTTGCTATTTGTAATTGTTTGTATTAAAAAGGTAGTTTTTAAAATAGCAAAACACGGCAAAACCAGTAAAATTCTGCTCAAATTTTAGTATTTGCAAGAATTACTCAGAATATTATAGAGTTACAAGAAATACATTATGTATCAAAATTACAGATTTAATTATTCTGCATTATTATAAAAAATCATCAAAATCGGTTGAACCATAGCTGAGAAACACGACATTGAATGATTTATTACTGGCAGCCATTTTGAATAAATGCAATTTTAAAAGCTACGATATTTATATGTCTGGTACACATTTTTGTGTTTGTTCTTCATGAACAAGTAAACAAGTTCTGTAAATTTCATTTGATAAAAAAAATTATTCCAATAATTCGTGTGGCTCATGGACTGTCTATTATTAATTGCGACTATACATTCTAGAAACCTATAAAATGTTTTACATATGAGAAACTACAAAGTAACTTTGCCCGAAATGAAGATTTTTGTTTAAAAGTTCCAGTAGTGAACACAAAAATTGTGTTAATATTAGGACAGTTTATTTGAAATGTTTACGGTAAAGTAGTTGTGTTTTTTTTTCAACACGATCTGTATATTGAAAAAAAATATCCTCCTTTCTACAAAGAATCTGATGTTCACAAAGAAAGCTTTTTAAAGATAACATATTACACAAAACTTCAGTTGACCACATTTATATTGCTGTAAGGCAAGCTTTCTTCGCCACAAACTAAATACCTCTGCTGCAAAGTTACAGACGTGGTTCTTATTTAAACATTTTGTGATGGCATCGAAAGTGTTAGTTTAAAAGATGTAGAGGAAAATTATATTACTATCGAAGATTCCTTGTGGCGTGTGCATAATTAATCGGCGACAGCCTTCTAGGAGTAGGACAATGTTTTATTTATAACTACGTGATTAATTTTAATGAATTAATTAGCATGTATTGAAATGTGTAGTAATTGTTCTCAGAGAGAACAGAGTGACAAATGACAACGGCTGGTCTGCAGTCCACTTCCTCCCTCGCCCCTCTCCACCCCTCCCCCCTTCTGCAAACCTGTGTGGCCAAGGAGAAGGGGTAACTAATAGGAATTGATGAGCTGTATGCAAGAAGAGCCTATGAAATTTCGTATTTTAATTCCTCTAGGTACCCCTCATGGTACTAAAAATACGGGTACCCCAAGCATGCACTTAAAATTTTGTTCGAGAATTTTCATCCTGTCATTAGAGTAAAAAGGGTGGTTTTTTTTTTGCGTAAAAAATACAAAGTTTTTTTTTTTAATTTCACCGTTGTTAACGGGAAAATATGATAAGATAGTCCTAACTCCCCTGTTAAACAACAAGGATTTTGTTTTCGCCGAAGACGCTCGAAGTAGGCTAATCTATGGCTACAATTATTTCGCCTTAATACCAACTTCAGAACACACATAATGAATAATGGAGGTTGACGTTTCAAAACTGCCATTTTCATAAAATGATTGCCTTTATTAGATTTAACTTTTTCAACATATTAAATAAAACCTACTAAATGTTAACGACGTGGTAGAGTAGATATATAGTTTCATTTCGTTGTTATTCCGTCGCAACATTTATATTTCGTTGCATAAGTTGTCTGTAGGCGGAGGGGGGGGGGGGGATGGTCTTAGCTTATTTTTATGTTGGGAGGGTTGTTGTGTACAGTCTTTTACTGTAAAATGAAAGAGTGTTTAAAATGTCGTCACGTTAAATAATATGTTGTTCTCGTAATAATGACGAAGAAAATAAGAACGATGTAGGAAAGCGAAAATGACAAGAGTTTACGGGAAATAAATAAGAACTCAGGGAGAAAATAAGGGCTGTGCTACAAATCTTCAATTAGGAATGTAGTGCATTTAAAAACATGTGTGCTAACTAAAGCGAAAACAGGGCACTCCTAGGAAATATTTTTGTCAACGTTACGCGCAAAATTAGTTATTTAAATTTTTTAGCGTCGTGATCAGTCCTTCACTATTCGTCACGTGCACACACACACACACACACACACACACACACACACACACACTCACTCACTCTCTCTCTCTCTCCCTCCCCATCTCTCCCTCCCCCTCTCTCCTTCTAAGTTGGTATAAACTGTTGTCTAGATTTACCTGCTCTTCCTTTGCTTATCGCCTTCAATAAAACCTTCCGATTTTAATTAATGTTTTAATCAGTAACGTATGTACCACATCGTATGAAATGGTAGTTTTGAAGCAGTGTCAGATGTTAATTTTACTACGGACATTTTAAAACAAAGTCTGTTCTGATGTTTCAAATCTCATGGGAATAGATCTGTAATGTATTGTTTAGAGGGAGCGAAATTTATTCTGATGTGAAAAGTTGTACCTTTATTTGTCATTTAGATAGGAAAAGAAACTTGAAGTATTTCATTAAAAAACTAAACTTCCGTTAATAATAATACTATCTAAATTTTCTGTATTGCGTGTAGCTTCTCAGTTTGTGAGTCCTGGAAGTGGGACTATTCGTGTGCAAAAAAAAAAAAAAAAGTTATCCAAATTTGTATTTATTTTCGAAAATATTTCGTTTGAAAGTTAGATCATATATTTTGAACACAAGCATGCAAGTTTTGTTTTCTTGTATTACTCCAGCTCTATAAAGATTGTTTGCGTGCATAAACTATCTCAATACGTTCACAGTTGCAAGCATGACGTCACAAATATGTGTCCAACATGGTCTCGAGAGTTTGTTGTTAATTTTTTTTTCCGTATAAAGATGTCATTGTGTTGTATGAATCTTATGGCCGCTTCCAGTATACATATCCGTTTCATGTGGTGTCACGAAGGTCTCGATTAAAAACCTCATAGTAAGTATGTAGCCAATATTTACTTTTATATACAACAGCAGTTTTTAGGTAAACTCTAGCGTGGCAAATATTGTTGACAATTGTTTTTCTGAAATTGTGGACGCAGTTATACTGTGTGAAAATTGTAGTATACTCCCCATACTGAATATACAAGAGGATTCGTTATTATATGCTAACCGGACAGGAGTGAATTCCTGAGGTCGAATAAATAAAGTAACAGTAATACAACGTTGGGTCTAAGGCTGAGTTATACGTCTTCAATAGTGGAGAGGGGAAATGTGTAACTGAACAGTAAAATCTGTCATACGTAATCGAGTGACGACATTTCGTAGACAGACAATTGCAGCCATTATGTTACATGCAGAATACATCCCTTCATACTTTAACAATGCTTAAACGTTCTAACCCTGTACGTGAAATGATTGGACATGACATGTAGCTGTTCATCATGCAAACATTAATAAAAAGGAGGCTTGAGAGAAACTGCTCATGCGAACCTTTTCCTCAGAAATCAAATGTTAAGTTCGGAAGTGGCGTTGTTGTGGCCTGGGAGGTAGACAACCGGTAACATTGTCAGGTATTACAGAACGTGTATAAGGAAAATGTGACTGAAGTTTAGTGCATATGTAGCAAGGGAACGGTGGAGAAGTTACTGCAGCCATGGGCCAATATTCCTTTGGTTTCTGTTGTATCAAGTGGAATTGCCTTCTACTCGATCTCAAGACAATTAATCATGGCGGAAACATGAGCACTGGTTAGCAAATTATTAATCATCTTGTGTAGCTGTACGCTTTATGATGCACCACATACCTGTTCAAATTTTATTAGCACAATTTACCTATGTGTAGCCTAAGTTTCAAGCATGTAATGCCTGCTAACAGCATGGTGCGTTGCAGAACAGTACAAGTTATTTATTTTGTGGACACCACTTTATTACATTATGGCGAACGCGTACAATCGTATTATTCGATCAAATTAACTGAGAAAAGAATAATAAGAATACTGTTATTTGAGGTGATAAGAAATGTACTCGTGTTTAGTGAAATAAAATATTTGCTGTAACCTTGTTTTTTCAACATTTGAGTGCCAATAAGCGCGCAGCACCTGCTGTAGGAAATAAAAAAAAAATTAGAATTCGAAAACCGTTTTAATTAGCTGAATTGCGTGATAGAAATCTGCGGACACCTGCCAACGAACGGAAACAATATACAATGACAACACAATGTACTAATGGCTTCAATTGTGGTGTGATTCGGCGGGGTGTATACGTTTTGTGCATACTAAGCAACTACGTCACTATTATTTAAACACGTCTACAGGTACTGCAAACACGCTTGAGTTTTCATGGGACAAATATTCTCTGAAACAATTACTCAAACAAATTGGTTTGAGTCACGAAATCCAAAGCCAATCGCAAATACGTATTGATTAAAACAAATGACACTGTCGCTGAGAAATGAGATTTTGTTCAGCGCATAACAGCTGGGTCTTTTGCGCGGGAGATCCCCAAGAAAACCAGCCGATCAACGGTATTGTCCGGCACGATTCCCACATGTAAAAATCCGGGGACCGACCCCGTCGGAAATCGAACCTTGATCGCCTTGATGGGAGGCGATTGCCCTTAGAAATAAAGATGAAAATGACGCGTGTGTGTGTTACTTTCATATTTGGGAATGATGAAGTTTAACTATGTTGTAAACCATAAGTCATAATCAGAAGCGTCATAATAAAACAACTGAGCAAAGTGGCACGATGGTAACACGTTAAACTAGCATTCGGGAGAATACGGGTTCCATGCCCGGCTCCAGCCATCTTTATTTTGGTTTTCCGTGGTTTACCGAAATTACTCCAGGCGAATTATGTAATGGTTTCTTAACCAATTATATGGCCGATTTATTGCACATTTACCCTAAAATGTCCAGTTGTGTTTATATCTGTAATGACATTGACTGTTAACGAGACGTTATAGTCCATTAAAATATTTCAATAATTGAACATTCTCGCTATACTTGAACTGGAATGTGAATGTGTGTGAACTTTTGTTACTACTGCCTGAAGCACAAGAGTGTCGCATTAACACAGGCTACACATGATGTCCAGAAATAAATGCTTAGTAAGTATACCACGCGAACCCTGAGGGCTAAGTTGAAGAAGAAAATATTAGTGATAAAATGTAGTACGATGACATTTTATTTGCACAATGTGGCAACATAGCACTGTAGTTAGTCCCCTGTCTCGCTCCATAGACATCTTACGTATGTTACTGCTACTGTTCTGATCTACATGTTATGGTTTCAGGTTAAAATCCCGAGCAGTCCAAACATGATTCTACGTTTACTTGACGTGGAGCGCAAGAAGAGACTTTCTCCGTGCAGTGTTGCCACATTGTGCACGTAAAATGACTTCGTACAACATTTGCCACAAAATTTTCGTCTCCAATTTTGGCCCAGGATTCGCTTAGTTTTCTTATGCGTCTGTTTCTGGACATGCCGTATACTGTACGTTGTGAATTTCCCTTCGCCTGTAACCTGTCTGCCTTATACTCCGCAGTACCAGGCATCACCTGGCACACATCCCTCCTATGATGACTACTTATCTCGGTCGTGTAGTATGCGTATCTAGTTTACACTACAAGCAACTAGTCTCGGTGTGTATGGTCGAGTCGAGCAGCGAGGAACTTGCCGTCATGCATCTCACATACTGTGATATGTTGTGTAATGTATCTGCAGCACGTCGTCCATATGCTGAAAAGTTTCCAGCTTGATGTTTGCCTGATGCACATTCATTCACGTCAGTACATCAACGCTTGCGTGAAGCAGGAATTGTACACGCAAGTAACTACATTGTTGGTCGAATTCAGCTGAACATCAAGCACGATATATTGGACTGTGTCGATGCTAATCCAAATCCATATACCAGCACGCGAGGAATTTATAATGTGCTCAACGTATCACAAACAATCGACGAGACAGACTGCACCCTTTTCACTTCCAGCCATTGCAGGCACTTATTCCTCCTCCTGATTGGCTTGCTCTTCTGCAGTATTGTGAGTGAATCCAAAACTAGAATAGGCAAGACCAGGTTTCGGACGATGAGTCCCATTCACCGATGAAGCATCTTGTACTAGACGGGGTGTCTTATTCCCACAACGAGCATATGTGGGTTCCCATCAACCACATGCAACAAGGTATTCACACTACCAACGTCTGTTTCCTTTAAATGTTTGGGTGGGAATCATCGATAGGATACTAATTGGACCAGACATCCTTCCCGCACGTTTCTCCGGAGCTGCATATCGACACTTCTTGGAGTAAGACCTGCTACGACTACTTGAAGATGTGCCACTGAATGTAACAGTCGACATGTAGTACGTACATGCACGATGGTGCACCGCCACACTTTAGTCGCACAGCAAGGCAATACTAGGATCTGCTGTATCCTGAGTGACGGAGGGACCATGGTGGGACAGTGGGACGGCATCAAGATCACGTGATATAAACCAATTCGACTTAGTTTTATGGGATCACTTGAAGGTACTGGTTAGTGAAGAGGACAAGAAAGACAAACTCTGGTGACGCATTCAAGCTGCATGCCGCTCTGTATAGACTAATCCCGGTATGTTGCAGCATGAGCACGTGTCATACGAGCGTCACATTCGTGCATGTTTCGGGATACGTTCTCATTTCGAGCATACGCTGTAAAACTACGTAATACATCTGCACTCCAGTTGAAGAATTAACCAGTTATCGATATATAGATTTTATCCAACTAATGAATTTCACGATATACTAACGAGTAATAAGAATGTGAGTCTTGTAGTATACTGACACGTAATGCATAGCATTGTTACCGGCTGCCTACCTCCCAAGCACCTACACTGTCACTTCACAACTTAATGTGTGATTTCTGAGGAAATTATTCGCATTAGTACTTTCTCTTAAGGCGATTTTTGTTAATGTTTATTAATTTTTGCATGCTGATCAGCTACATGTCATGTCCAATCACTTCACGTACAAGGTTACAACGTTTAAGCATTGTTCAAGTATGAAGTTGTATTCTGTACGTAACATAATTGTCTGCAGTTGTCTGTCCCTACGCCAGTAACATGTATACGAAATGTCGTCATTCAATTACTGAGGTTTAATTGATCAGTTACACATTTTCCCTCTCCATATTTGAGGTCGTATAACTCCGTCATACGTCACAATAGGCCCAATGTTGTATTATCGTTTCCCTATTTATCTGACCTCGGGAATTCACTCCTGCCGGATTAGCATATAATTACGACTCATCCTATAATACTCATGTTGTACCAATATAATCCAACATAGTTGTGATAACTATCATAATGGCTCTCAATGTAATTTTAAGTCTCCCTTGAATATTTTACTTAAATAACGTATATGTTAATCACACAATTTCGTATGCAGCTGTATAGAGAACACTCCCTGTATCTTATTTTTAATTTAAAGTTGTAAGTAACTTAATTTTAGTAGGTTTAATCACCTGCTGGCTGGACTTAAACAGACCCTTTATACTCTCTGCCCTCGGCTACTTGGCTTCTTTCTCCAGTGAGTGGCCAGTTGTAAATCTGACAAGACAACTTGGAAGTTAGGTCGTATTTTCTTGCAGGTCTGCTATTGTTTCGAATCCATGAAGGTTGAGTTTCCTAAACATTAGCCCAATCTCGAAAGTAAGTCGTGTTTTATCTGTGCTAGAAACATAATTAACTATCGAATGAAGTCACTAATTTTCCGGGTCTCTGAACGTATGCTGTCGCCGTGTTTTGTCATTGCCTATAAAGGCAATCAAACGACATGCAGGTGTGCCAACTTGTTCACGAAACTCCGAAATTTACCCACATTGAAACACATTTTAACTGAAGTATGTAAATAGCGTTAACATATTGAAATTTAAGTTATTTAAAAGTAATCACAAGTTGCCCATAAAATGAGGAGTAAAAAGAAGCGTAAACAATCGCCAAACAGTGATATACGTACAAAGGTGTGGGTGAGACATCTAGCGGACAGGAAGGACATGAACCTCACAACTCAGCCCACATTGTGAAGCTGAAGAAATGCGTCTGTATCCCAGCCCTGTAGTGGTAGCGTAGGCAACAGTTTTGTACAGTTGATATGTACCGAATGAATTATTGGTAAGATACTCATTAGCGGTTAAACTATAGACACGTTCAGTGTTGGGGAAGTAATGTTTTTGTCACCTCGGTTTAATAGACTAGTTCTTAGTCACACAGTATAGCACATAACTTGCAAATATTTAAAAAATTAAAAAAAAAAAACCGACTCACCGGATACTAAATTTCAAGTCGATCAGACCAGTAGATTGCTCACATTCACTCAAAAATAAATTAGAAAAGAACTCATTCTCTTTAAACGGCTGAACAGATTTTCTTGAATCATAGCTAAATACCATCTCGATGCAACCAAAAAAAAAAAAAAACTGCACAAAAAATCGGTCCATCCTTTAGGAGCTTCGATGCCACAGACAGACACACAGATACACACACAGACACGTGAAACTTGTGTGTAATATTAAGCTTATAAATAATAATAAATAACTTATTTAATTCAACGAACTCCACGAATACTTATGCATCTTGTGTACAACTACTGACGATAATTGGAGAGATCCAAATGTGCACGTGTTAGCGACAGTTTTTGCATTAATATCACATCCCCGCTTTGAATTTCTACGTTATCAGAACACAACGCGTACCCTTGGGACTTGGGAACGCAAGACCCGCACTACGGTTGCCTGTTATCCACTCATATCTTCGCCTCTAAGCTCAATTCGTTCAACTGGTGTCAGCATTCTCGTCGAGGAATACCGCTTATCGCATAGAAATTCCGTATTTACAAGTGGCAGAAAACAGAAATTAATGAAAAGGAAAAAAAAATCAAAGAATTATAATTTTAACATGAATAGCAAACAGGGAGCTGTTATTCAATCATTCGTGTGGTTGGTATGTCTGTACGAACCTCCGCAACACAAGTACTGAAAAAGTTTATGTAGCAACACCTTCTTCAAGATAACCACAACGTGTCAACTTAAGGAGTTACATGTGAAGCCTGCAGTGTAGGCAACATGCTCAGCACAAGTACTGTAAGTGTTGCCTGTCGGCCTGGCTACAAAAGAGACCTGCAATGTTTATATTTGGCTTTATTTCAAAAGTGCGACATTGCGTAATGGAGTTGAAGCGGTCTGCTAGATTTTCCGTGAATGCTTTCAGATAATCATAACCAGCTAGTAAATATTGTTTCTCACGTGTATACTGAAATTGCGGAATCACAATGCCGCGACGGAAGCAACACGACGTGCGCGACGTGAAACTAAAAATTCTCGTTATTGCGAACACTAGTGTGGCTGCCACGCGACAAAAAATAAAAATTTAGTATTGTTTATTTGCCTATTTTATTTTCAATACCTCTCTGTCAATCCCTTGTAGACCAATTTGATCCTGGTATGTAGAATTTGTCAAGTACAAAATATGTCTAAGTTCAATTATTGTTGCAATATAAATAATAACAGTGGAATTTGACCTGTAAAGCTTCATCATGTGACATAACGTGAATTTGACTGTGGTGATATCTACATTTCTTCTACAATAACGACAAATGGAAAGTAAAAGTTAACTGTTTATGAACTCTTGAAATAAATAGAAGTTACGAACTTTTAAGAACTGTTTAAGTATATTGTTTGTCATTTTCCTTTATTTTTAGCTCAATTACAAATAAGAATTTATTGTTAATTGTCAACTACTATTATTATTTTTATATGTTATATTCTTTGTGTTTCAAGACAAATTCAGTTGCCAATATATACTAACGTCTAGTACGACAGCCACATATGTTTACAAAATTTTAATTTTTTCTGTTTATCTGTAATATAGTTTAAACACCTACTGGTATTCCGAAATGTGAAAATAAAGACATTATTATATGTTTGCCTAAAAAGGTTATGATTTGCTTATCATAACCAACAACATTTTTTCATAAAATGAATAATTACAATTTATTATCAACCCACCGTTTCCACCAACATTTGAGCGCAAAATTTAATTCCGACTTAAATAAAATCGGTATAGTTTACATTCGGAATTTGCGTCGTCCCGCCATTTTTTGTCGAGCTGACGTCACAGAAACCTCGGTTCTGATTGGCGGACATATTTTATTCTTCGTGTTCGTGGCGATCGTGTCGCTTCTATAGCGTCATTTTAATTCCGGTACAAATCGTATTTTTAAACCGCGAAAAGAGGTTAGTTATTTTCAGGTATTTATATTGTCAGCGTTACATACACAGAAGCATTTTCGAGCTTTGCTTGCAAATAAATACTGTTTGACAATGAAATTGGTACATAAAGTATGTGTAAGTTAATTACTGGGTTGCAACGGCACGCGACATCACGTGTATAATTTGTTTACACGTGGAAGAACGAATTGCTGTGTAATCTAACAAACTTCCATTGTAACGTGTAACAGTGATACTAATTTTAAAAGTCGTGTAAACGAAATACAGAATTTATTTCATTTGGCCTACGTAAAAAAATAAAGTTAAAAATGACTCAGTTTTTCAGATTCACATTTCCTGACAATGAATTTTCACAGAAACAATACGTTTAAACTGTTATTTCCTTATTCAATGGAAAACTACGCACACTTAAATTAGATAAATGTACTTATTGCAAAGCTATTATTATTTTTTACAATTACTTGCGGTCTCGTCACATAAAAACGTCCATTTTGTGACCAATCAGATTGAACCAAATACCAAATGTTTTGAGTTCGGTTGCGTAATACTTCAACTAAATGACTCGTGTCTTTGAGCAGTATTATTGTCGCGTGTTTAGACATGTAAACTAAGCCACTGAAAATCTCCCTGTTCATTATTGAATTGCTAGAAACTAGAAATTAGGATGAAGGCGGCAATTATTTTGTTTTGTGTCTATTAAAAATAATAGTCCATTATTCCGATCGTGGGTACAGCCACAATGTCTTTAGTTTTTCGCGTATGATAGTGACAGCCGTAAATGATAATAGACCATTGATCACTAAGAAAATGCCTTCTCCTGATTGGCCGAAACCATTGCCAATGAGTAGTGACCTGCTCTGATTAGCCTTTCCTTCAGCCAATCAAGAGTGGACCTCCTGTGATTAGTCTAAGTGTCATTATAACAGTTGAATCTAGCTATTACATCTTTAAAGTTCTTCATACATAGGTTAATCGATGACAGTATCATCTATCTAGTGAAAAATAAGGAATATTTATAAATATCACACAAGACAAAAAAATTAACATGCATTTTTAATGTAAAGAAACCGTGCTGCGTGGAACTACACTACTGGAAAAAGTGATGCTTATGTAGTGTAACTGACTACCGCATTATGTCAAAATAGTAAAAAAAAATGTTTTTAAAACTGTTGAAAGAACATTTTTAATACACATACACTCACACACATACACGCATATATATATATATATATATATATATATATATATATATATATATATATCACAAACTTCTGGTTTCTCTCGTACTGTTGTTACATTACTTGCATCGACGGTTAAATTTCTGTCTCATTGAAAAGTATTTTATGTGTGTATAAAAATGTGATATCTGAAACCCTCTAAAATGTTGGTGTTATTGTTAAAAAACTGCCATTTAAAAATCAGGATAGATATTATAGAAACATGCTAAATGTTCTGCGGTAATTTATCAGTGGCATCCATAATCTAGAAAATTTTAGAAAGAACAATTTCATACTCACATGTAAAAATCATAATGGAAGATAATAAAAAAAGACTAATAGGAAGGTAAATGAAGTTATAGATTACCGAAAATATGACGCAGAGTGGTTATTAGATATGTAAAGGGTTCAAATAACACAGCTTATGTAGCATTTTCTACGATACACACTCTTCTGAACACCACAGCAATTTAAGTCCGAACACGTCATCGGGCTACTGAAATAATATCGTGACGAGTGAGTTGTACGCAAATATCGCATCCCAGGGCCAGGTTATCGTAACTGGAAAGCATATTTCTATTACTACGTGCCCGTAGGCATCTGCATACCCCTAAGAATAACATGGAATTAGGCTCTATAATTGAGTGAGTGAGGAGATTTTGATCATCTATGCGCTGGTGAGTGGTGGCGTGATTTGTGTATGGAGCAACGCCGGATTAGGGAGGGGGGGGGGGATCCCCAAGAAAGTCAGCCGACCAACTACATGGCCGGTACGATTCCTACGTGCGAAAATTCGGGGACAGAACCCCCGAGGATCGAGCCCGGGTCGCCATGGTGGGAGGCGAGTGCTCTAGCCACTACGCAGCGCGGCGATGACGCAGGGTAAAGGAATGGTGCTAGCAACGCGGATGCGACCCTCGTGACGTAGTAAGTTCAGCCGTCCAGGAAGTTAAGCCGGGGGGGGGAGGGGTGATGCTCGTGTGAGTTCACCAGCCCCCCTCCCCTCCTTTCTACGCAACCACGGGAAGTATTATGACGCGGGAGGAAGCCCACTTCCCTGGAAGTGCAAAGTCAATCAGAACGTATACAAGTATGCTCGCGTGAACAAAGTGCAGTGGTGTTCATGTGAATACCACACAACTCCACACTTATTTTTCCTCCTTCGTCTCCTCACTCATACCAACCTCTGCGCGGAAGGTTTACGGATGGATGTTAATCCAAATCAAACCGCGAGTAGTTTTGAAATTCGGTTACTATAGAGATACGAATATCATCGTACTAATAATGATAAAAAATAATGTTTTCCATTTTTATGGCGTTTGTGGTTTCAATACCTTATTTTCTAATAAACTATGTTTTATTACTCGAAAGTAAAGCATGCCACCGCATAGTGCGTATAAATAGACGTTCGTTGGTAAAATATCTGCTCGGCAAAGAGGTCTCATCGAAGTATGGTTTGTAGTTCTGATTTTATCGACGATTAATATATTGCCTTTCCATATCCCTTGATACATTCTCGTAATCGGAATACTACCAAAAAAATCCTGTTTGGAACTACCAGTTACGTGGTTCGCCCATATTTCAATCTTAATTTTTATATTTTAAATTCATGGTTACAACAGCCAGCTGCCAAAGCTTCCACAGTCGAAACAAGAGTCAAAATCAAAAGATAATTACTTGATGACCTTGCAGTAAATTCAAGGAATACTTATGATAAAATAACTTTCGAATGTTACTCGACTATATTTGTGAAAAACATTGTTTAATTGTTATGTAGCTATTATTACGTTTTTATCACGCTAATGACACAAAGCAATATCACCTATAAACGTATTTTTTTCTTTTTAGTTAGTGCACCCAGGGAGACTACACACACACACACTAAACAACACACACTAACACACACACATATATACACACACACACATATATATATACTATACATACATATATATAAATGCACATATACATATATATACTATATATAAACATTATAGTTTGATAAAATAACTATGAAATGGATAAGAACCAAGAATACAAGCAAAAGTGACGCGATACGTGAACATAAACACAGACAATAAAAGGACAAATCACAGACAACTCTTTGGCGACAGTAAATGCATCATGCATCTTTTTTATTATTTGTTCTTTAGCAGCCGGGGGAGGGGGGGGGGTGAGTAAGGGAACCATTGGGGGAACAGGCCTGGAAAACCTGGAATTATTAGTGAAATTATGGCCACTTATAGAAATATCAGGGAAATTGCAGGACATTGTTTATCCGTCCAGTAAATTTTAGGGAGTTTTCTTACCTGGCTCTTTTTTAACTTTGAAAATTTTGGATTTTTTAGAGAATTATTATAGGATTTCTTAAAAGATTACCCTCATATAATAATGATTATAACTATCTTGTAAGGTTAATTGTTATTTCGTTGAATTTTTTTCTTTAAGAGGGAGTGTTAGACAATTTTATTGTATTTTCAGTTTTTGAGCCATAACATTTAATCAGATTGTATTATCAAAATTTTCGTTTCGACAAAGCATTGGATTTATTCTTGGTAAACTGCTTGACAATAATAATAATCGAATCCTTCATTAATGTGTCATACAGTATCATTGCCAGATAATTCTTTGACGTTAACCTATAATTTTCTTGCAATGATTATGCATGACAAATTAATGAACTATTCCGTTATTATTTATGTCAAACAGTTTACCAAGAATATGCTTTGTCAACGAGAAAATTGGGATAATATACATTTTGAATAAATGTTACGGCTCAAAAACTGAAAATACAATAATTGTTTCTAACACTCGCCGTTCAGTTCACTGGCTGGACATCACTAAAGTCTGACAAAATTACTAGAAATATATACCTTTATTGGAAAGTATGCTGAATTAATTGTCAATGTTTTATTCATGCGTGTGAAAAATCAGAGAAATGTTTGGTTTTCTGTCAGGGAAGTCAGGGAACAATCAGATAATTTTCTTTCTTTGTGGCAATGTGTGTCTCCCCAGTTTTAGTTTTGTATCGTCTCTCTGGACATGCCGATTAAATTCCTTTTTTGAGTTTTCAGTAGGTTACATATTCGTTTACGACTAGTACTGGATTTTCGTTTTGTATAGTTGATATGATATTTAAGTAGAAGGAAAATGGCGGATCGGGGACAGGGGCTGGGGGCTGAGGTTGTGAGGTTGACCTTGACCTTTGACCCCATGACCTTGACCTTTGACCCCTGTAACCCGACACCCCGGCGCCATCTTGTTTCCGGCCGCCATCTTGTTTCCGACCGCCATCTTTAATGACGTCAATTTCGAAAAATTAAAAAAAATTAAAAAATTTAAAAAAAAATTTAAAAATTAAAAAAAAAGTTTAAATATTCTGCCATCTTGTTCCGACCGCCATCTTGGTGGTTTCTTCCGAGTCTTCCAATAATTTTTTGGTTTCGCATTCCATCCTAACCCCACATGCATTAAAAAATTAATTTAATTAAAATAAAATCTTTTTAATAAAAAGACTATTTAATAAAAACGTTTTATATA
>PNEQ01059312.1:0-18104 GCA_003012365.1 Medauroidea extradentata
AGTAGCAGGCCAGAGGATACCTTTACGACAGGGGTCAACTACTCCAGATTCGCCACAAGACTTTCGGGGTTTTACTGCGGAAGAACAGCAGACATCAGATGGGAGCAGGATGAGCTACATGACCAGAAGTGGACGACATGTGGTTCAACCCAAACGTTTAGATCTATAAGTGTGATAATACAAATTAGGGTGTTGAGACTTAATTGAGTTGGAGTAGTATATAAGGGATAATGTATATTAAATAAAGAAGGGGAGATGTGGTGTTGGCAGGACTGAGGCAGTGATGGCGGACGGCCGGAGAAGCGAACAATATAACTAAGTGGCAGGGGACGTTAACGAAGCTTCGCGGACATAACAGCTTAGCATCCAGAAAAATTGCCTGTGTGTTTGAATAGTTTCTGAGCAGTCTTTCTCAAGTAATTGCATTCGTGTAAGCCGCCCTTTTCTATGGTGTATACATGGCTCGGTGCAACTATCGAATAGAGCACGGCAGTCACTCCCCTTTCCTACCCTCTGTCGTAGCCAGAGGTTTAGAGAGATGCGAGAACCTCGCCTTTATCAGCGCCTGCTCCGTGCAATGAGCAGAGTAGCCCTGCTACCTACTGCGCAGTGCGCGACAGTTACGTCAGCATGTTGAAAATGTTGGCAGCTCACATTGCACACATGTTTGTCATTGCAGACTGGTAAACAAAGTAATTTTCGGTGTTGCATGGACGTGTAGCTGACTTAGAATAACTTTTATGAATAGTACGTTACTATATCTTATTATTGTAAGTTGCGGGTGTGGATGACGTGATACTGTGTATAAATAATGAGCTGCCGTAGAATCTATGTTATTAGTCTTTGACGCAATGGATACAGTACCAACGCTTTATGATGGGATAATTTGGTAAGTCAAATTTTACAATATTGATTCATTTTGTGCAAATTCCGTGTTGCTTGAGCATAAGTGGAATCGTATTTTAAGGTTTGTGTCCATGGTTTATAAGTGGCAGGTTTGTTTTCCGAATGTGACGTGCTGTACACGTTTATTTACGTGTTTAGTAATTGTCATCATAAATATCGTAGGCCAAAGGCCTAGGTGATACTAAAACGACATGTGCAGTGTGTGTGTTGATTGTAGTGGACAAGCACACAAAACGTCTAGTTTTTATAATTGAAGGAGTTATTAACTTAGTTTTCGGGAATATTAATTTCATTGTATCAAAATGATTTGCCGATGCGGGGCTGAAGATATGCGTAGGCCTACTTCGCATGTGTTATAAAATTGTGTCTGCATTTAGACAACCTGAACTTTAATGTAGTCTTAAGAAGTCTCACATGTGAAACTGTTGGCATTTTATCTACGAATGGGGTACACAACAATCGTGAGGAAAAACAGAAGAAGAAATGTACAGAAACTGAGAATATAGGCTATAGAAGTTACTTCGCAGGTATTTAGGTATTTATACTAACTTGCCGTTAGTGCTATTCATTGCTTTTATATTTAATGAGTACCTATACATTGTAGATAACATTTTTCTGAGCAGTGTAATGTAACCACAAAAAAAAGTCAATGGCCCGGTCTCACTAACCTCTGTTAAGCATGTAACTATTGTTAAAGAGGAATAACACAAGATTTTTCACGTTAAATGTAACTTAAATTAAACATGTGATAATGTTTTTTTTAATATGCAGCGGAAAGATACACACTGGCTGAAAATAGAAATTTAATAGGGCTTTTGTTTTAAGTAGGCTACTCACATTATCGCAAACTGTCTGTAGGCAGTTTTTTTTCCTTTTGCGAGTTAAACCAGTTTTGTATTGTTGGGTAAGTTGCATATACGTACGTGAAGGTGCAGTCTATGCCACGTAACAGCTGTACAACAATGTGTGTATTATGGCTGGTGAACACGTTTGACATCTTATAATATCTGCTAATCAGACGTACTCTGAGAATATTCTTACATTTTATTTTTTCATAGATGACAAGAGTAATTATAAATTACAATTAATACAAAACCTAACTAAACTTAATTATTTAAGTTGAAATTTTTTTACAACACACTTTATTGGCTACTTTGCTGAGATACATAAAAATATTACAGTTTTCAATGAAACACTGCAATTTCTCAATACATGTAAAGCAAAAGTTCTATACCTTTGAGTAAAAATTATGATTATTAGTAGGGAAAGAAAGTATAGCGATTCAGGGGGAAGGGGGTGAAAAACATTATATTCAGAGCAATGAGCTCAAAACATTGACTGGCCGCCACTGGTTTGCATTGTCGAATGTGTGAAACAACAGTCAATGTCTGTTTTTTTTTTTTTTTCATCTAACAATTATTAAAACCCTTTAAATATTGGTGAAAGAGGTTCAACTCAATTAAAATAACACACATGGACTAATATCATTACATAGAAATAATAATTAAAGAAAACCAGAAATACCATAAAGGAAAAATGTACGCATTTCTACGATTGTGCATCCATTGATTTGCAACAAAACATTTACCAAAGCATCTAATTTGCATGAAACATCGCTTTCAATGAAATTATGCTGAAATTAATGGAAAACTTATAATTAGTAAAATACTTGCGGTATTTTGAAAATTTTGTGAGTCCCCATGTTTGTGTGTCTTTACCTACAAACAATTCATTTACTGGGTCATTTCATGGAATACACGAGGTCTTATATAAGAAAAATTATTTCTCCATGTGCTATTTTTAAATATGGAAAAAAGTGTGTACAGGTTTCCTTTCTAATTCGATGGGAGAGAGTATTTACCTAAAAGCATTTAATAAGTAATATACAAGATTTCAGTTTTCTGTGTGCCTTGCTTTTAGTGAAGGTTTATATTTTTGCTGTCCCATAATTTCAGGACATGACAATAGTTTTTCATTTCATTATAAAATATTACAAATCAGTTGCTAAAAACTATGTTTATGTATTAATGTTTTTGTTTCCATTTCTCTATATTTTATTTATTTAATTTTTTGTTCACATAATCCCTTTTATTTTCCTAAGTAATTAATTATTTAAACAAGGAAAAGGGAAATATTTAACTTATAATGCAAAATAATAATTTTACACAGTGACCTTGGAACGGGAGTGATATTTTTCTGCACCTTTGTTACACGCTGGACGGTCGTATGCCAAATGTCATACTCACCAAGCATACGAGAAACATACAAGATGAATCCTTGGAAAATGGGTGAATCACTTGGCCCACAACAGCAAACAAAGTCCTCTTCTTCTCGTAACTTCGTAGCCTTACTCACCTGTAGACATTTTCTTGCAACAATTTAGGTTATAATATTTAATTTTTCTGTTTAGATACTGTTGATTTAAAAGTATGAAAACAGGCTACTGTTTTAACCAAAAACTATGCATCAATACAAAAACAATATTAACTCATATTCTTGATTTATTGTCTAAACAAATTTCAAACAAAGTTTTACAAATCCTTCACGGCCATGAAATACGTGATATCATTTGCTTTGGGCACTAATGAACATGCAAATTAAAGAACAGATCGAAAAATCTTCTTGGAGAAAACTGAAGACAATAACTTTAGCACTGACAATGTCCACACAAAGATTATAGAGTTCCCACATCTCAGTAAATAAAAGAAGAATTCTGGTGTTGAAAACCAGACCGGGATGCCTTAATGGCCACATGCACAGGAGGAAGAAAAATTATTTCGAATTTTATAATGTACAAAATAGGTTGTAAAGATAAACGGCTGCGTGCTTTACCTCTGTGTGTTACATTTGCCACTCACGTTCACATCACTACATTTATGGGCTACTGCTCTGCAGTTAATTCTTCCATTTCAGCATTATATCTGTGAGCGGTACTTCCGGTGTTTCCCTGAAATTAGTAATGGGGATAGGAGTTCTGGAACTAAGAGTTTGTTTTCCTTGGAGTGTTAGTGAAGGCCCCGATCGCCGATGCTGGGGCTCCCACCATTAAACTTCAGACCTGTCACTCCACTGGCCATGGAGGGGTAGGCCTGGGGGAGGAGGGGAGTGTCTAGTTCTGGTGGCCGGCGGTAGGGGCACGCTGGTCGGCGACTCGATCCTGGAGAGGAATTGGAAGTCAGTTGTTCACTCTTGGATCGGGCTTGAAAGGGTCAACACCACTGTTGGGTGCGGACGCCAGTTTAACATTACTAGTAGGCAGGTGGTCCAAGTCAATGAGGATTTCTTCTGTTATGTGAAGATAGCTGACAATGTACCTTAATTGCACATTGTGCTAAACTACATTGGGTATGTGAAGTTATCGCGGGAGCAGCACTACTTGGATTTGGTGAGTCGGATTTTAATTTTGTCAATTGATGACGTCTTTCGAAGGTGTGTTGCCGCAAGTACGAAACTCAAGGATTTGAGGAGGGCAGTTCCTTTAAGGTTTCTAGCCTTTTTTTCCTTCTGAGAAAAGGAAGAAACACCCACATGAATAGTAGCGGAAGGATTAGGCTTTCACTATGAAATGGGGTATGGAAAACATTATTATGTTGCAAAGTTTACTGGTTTGACTGGAGGTATGAAACACGAGAGAAAGAGTGTGTGTTTTGTGTTCATCGGGTTATAAAATTATTTGAAGAGAAAGGGTTTTAAATGTAAAGATTTGTATGTAATTCGATGCCTTGTGTCATATGATTTTCTGAGATTGTAAAGAGATTGTATATTTTGTTGGAGTATTGAATATAATAATCTTAAAGTTATTAAATGTATTCATTCATTGCTCAAGAATATTATGAAGGTAACCAGCATCGCTAATAGCTGTAAGCGTAGATTAGTTGTTATGTATTTTCTACGAGTCTTGCCCCGTCCACGTATGTATTGAGGAGTACATAAAGGCTTATTAAAGATTGGGAGCCTGGATAATTGGGTAAATTGTGGGTACAATTAACTGCGCCACTCTGCTGCCTTCTGGGGCAAGTGGTTTATTTTAATTTGTTTTACATTCTTGAGCAAGGGAATGTTTACGTTACGTTTTGCGCTAGTATTACGTTTTTTCCTACTTTTGTGTAGTGGAGCTAGGGTGTTTTTGAACCAGGATACAGTGACATTTTCTCAAAGGGGCATGTCTGCACCGTCAGACATTTTGTACCGTGTGGGACGGGCCGATTTGATCCTGTATTTCAGTGAGAGGAGACTTGTAGTATCTGAGGACGAAACAGCTATTGAGTTGCGCCAAAGAGTGATTACTTGGTTTAAGGAAGAGGAAGAGATGCGAAAGGACATTGTATGGAAAGATAAGGGTTACGTAAAGGAACAAAACGAAAGATGGACTATATATTTGTTTAAAACCTTACCTTGCGTAGATTCCTGGGAGGTGGAACCAATACTAGAGTTTGTGATTAAATTATTGATAATAACAGATTTTAATCAGATTTCCGATGAGAGTTTATTAACAGGTTTGGCAGCAAAGTGTATGGGACCTCTGTCGCAAGTTGTGGCAGAAGCCTTGTCAAATGACGACACATGTAGTGTGGAATATTTTCGAAAAGGGGTTGTAGATCATATTTGTTCCGTAGGCGTTAGGTTTAGGTGTATTAAACATTATGTGGAATGTGTTCAAAAACCTAATGAGCCTTTCATATCTTTTATCGAATCAATAGTGGATTATAGTTAGGCCGTAAGAGATTTGGAGGAGGAAAGGGAGTTGATCACTTTGATCATGAAAAACATTTCTCCGGCTACGAGAGCGGAATGTAATTTGTGCTTGTATCCGATGACCTTCTCTGAGTTAATGAAATTGGCAGTCGATGTTCAGCGTCGAGGGGTGACCAGACGAGCATATAATAAGGAATTTGCCTTACAACATCAGGGTTTGAGAGGGAACAAAGGACAGGGTAGGGCTCATGTGATGTCAAATGACACGCATGAGCACAAAAGAAGGCAAAAGCCAATTAAGAGGATGTGGGAACGAAGTAGGATAGGAAGATGCGTGAATTGTGGTAGTAGAGGTCACAGGGCAACCGACTGCCGAAAAGATAAAGTTGAAATAAATGAAAGTCGTTGCTTTAAATGTAATGCGGTAGGACACATGAAAGGACAGTGTCCGGGAAATGGAGGTGGGTGAAAGGGAGGCGCGACCTTGTAGCCCCGATACATGTGATTTCGCTCCCGAGCCGAAAGGACCTCAAGGGTAATGTAGTGTTGGTGCGGTGGGTCGTAAGGGGGATTGTATCAAAGAAGGAACGTTAGTGGATTCAGGGGCGGTCAAGAGCCTTATAAGTTGGGAGTTCTGGGAACGACTCATTAGAAATGACGTCAGTTTGAAAGGCAAATTAAACGTGCGCGCTGTGCCTAATTTAGCTATGGCAGATGGGTCGGAGATGAGGTGCGAAGGAACTGTGGTGTTACATTGCAAGATTGCAGGTTTTTTGTGGAATTTTGGTTTTGCAGTCACTAGAGGGTTATGCATAACTGCGGTATTAGGTTTGGATTTTTTGGAGTTTTGTACAAGCAATCGTGGATTTTCAGGAAGGTTGGTTGTCTTTTGGTTTTAATCCTAAGGTACGGGTTAAAATGGGATTTAGGAAGAAGGAGAAAATGTTTGCAATCACGGAGGAAGGAGAGAGTAGAGAACGTGGTGTGCAAAAAAAATTATGGGACTATAGAGAGGTAGTATCTGAGAGGATTGGAAAATGTGATGTGGTGCCTTATAAGTTCAATTTAATAGATAAAAATCCTTTTCGGAGCCGACCGATCCAATGCTCGCCAATTAAGTTGGAATGTTTTCGGAACAAAATTGAAAAGTTTTTGAAGGCCGGGGTTATAGTCCCTTCCACTTAGAAATTTTCTTCGTCGGGATTTTTAGTTAGCATGCCAGGAAGGCAAGATTTTAGGTTAGTAGTTAATCACGCTAATTTAAATAATGGAGTACTGGTGGACCCTTTCCCTTACCTACTGTAGAAGGCGCTGTACAGCATTTAGGACGTACAAAATTGTTACTGTCTGAGATTTGAATAGTAGTTTTTAACAGATTCAGATTCATGAATAATGTAGGAAATACACGGTCTTTAGTACACCATGGGTAAAATACGAGTTTACAAGAATACCCATGGGAAGTAACTTTGGGAGTCAAGCCTTGAGCAGAGTTCTTGTACAGGTTTTGAAAGATTTTTAATTTAAATTTGTTTTTCACTATATTGATGACATCATTATTTATATTGAGAACTGGGTAGAGCATTTGCAGCACATTCAAACAGTGTTAGAGGCCTTGAGAACGACAGGTTTAACAGTTAACCCTATGGAGGTAGATATGGGAAAAGAGGCGGTACACTTTCTAGGATATATTGTGGGGGGAGGTAAGTTGAGAGTGGACCAAGAGAAGGTTAAACATATTGCGTGATTTCCACGACTTTCTTCGGTGAAAGGTGTTCAAAAATTCATGGGAATGGTAGGATATTATGCGAGGTTCATTCCAGGATTGTCCAACATTGCAGAGCCGTTAAATAGGCTAAAACGAAAACGTGTCGCTTTTGAATGGGGGCAGGAGCAGCACGGGCCCTTTAAAGTTGTGCTATGTTTGCCAGATTTTCACAAGCCTTTTAATCTTCATGTGGATGCTTCAGCAATCGCTCTGGGAGCAGTCTTGAGTCAGGACCTAAGCGAGAAAGAACCGTTCCGTCCCATCGCTTATTCCAGCCGAGTTCTAAGCGAGACGGAAAGGAGGCGTAGTGCCTATAAAAAAAGAGTTTTTGGCCTGCCTGTGTGGCATGGAACGCTTTAGAGGGTTCCTTGAAGGAAGGGAATTAAATTTATTTACGGACAATGAAGCCTTGTCCTGGATATTGGGACATCTCCAGCAGTTAGGGAAGCTGATAAAGAATGTAGAATTATTAGGGCAGGGTTGGGTACAGGGATTCGGGTACCATATGTCGTAGAACGGGATATTTTGAACTATGTGGAGCCTGGTGCTAGGAAGAGGGTGGTAGTTACGGACGCCATTAGAGGGATGATATTACAGTATTATCATGACCAACAGTAGGGGGGGAGGGTCACCTAGGGGTGCAACCGATGAAGAAAAATTAAGAGTGATTTTTATTGGCCTAGTATGAACAAGGAAATCAAGAATTATGTAAGGATTTGTGAAAAATGTCAGCAGTTTAAGGCTAAACACTTACTTATGTGGATTATATGCCGCTGAACAGCCTACTAGCTAATGGGCTAAGGTGCACATGGATATCTTTGGACCCTTGGAGCTATCCAAGGGGGGGGGGGGAACGTAGATTTATTAGTGGTTTTGGATATATTTTCCAAATATACCTTTTTTGTTGCTGATCAAGAGCACGAAGCCTCCAGTCCTAAGGGTTACCGTGGTAAATCAGGTCTGGAAATTATTCGGAGCACCAGCTGAGTTAGTTAGTGATAATGCCGCTAGCTTCACGGGAAAATAATTTAAGCTAATGTGCATGGAGTGGGGTATTAAGCACTCATTTAGCTGTTTACATTTTCCGCAGGGTAACATGGTAGAGCAGGTAAATTGTAACCTGAAGGTGGCATTGGGGATCTTTAGTGACCCCGTGCATAATGAATGGGATGTGCAAATCCCCTGGATTAATTTGGGGTTTAACGATGTGTTGCATGAAAGCACTGGCGAGAACTCCGCACAAATTTTTCTAGGCAGGCGCGTTTCGCAGCCCTTCTTAAATATTTGGGGTATCTCCCTTTTAGATTCCAGGCATTTTTAATCACAGTGCAAGGTTTTGCTTACCAGTGTTAAAGATCACTTAGAAGAGGCGCAAATCTCGACAGGTAGAAGGTATAATGTGGGTTGAAGTATGAACCCCTTTAAGATGGGAGACAAGGTTTTGTGCAGAAGTTTTCACCTCTCAGACCTCGCCTTTAAGGTATCTGCTAAACTGTCCCCCTAGGTACGAGGGTCCCTTCGTTTTGCAGAAGTGCCTTGCAGAGAATACCTGGAGTGTGTGTAAAGAAGGTAACCCATTTACGTTAAGGAAGGCACATGTGGTGCACCTAAAGTTGTATCCTGCCCAGTCATGAGTCACTGTGGTTTTTTTTGTTACTGGCCAATATGTTGTTTATTTTATTTGTATACAATGTGTTTAAATATTCAGTGCATTTACGTTAAGGAAGGCACATGTGGTGCACTTAAAGTTGTATCATGCCCAATCATGAGTCACTGTGTTTTTTTTGTTAGTGGCCAGTATGTTGTTTATTTTATTTGTATACAATGTGTTTAAATATTCAGTGTTATTGAGCGCTCAAATGGTAAAAGGAGATGAACATCCAAAAAAAATGGCCATATAGTCAGAAAGAAAAGAGTAAACAATCTTATGTGTATTAAATATATCAGTATTATGTATTTTATAATGAGTCTGTCGTAACTCTTTTAAAGTATCATGGTGTGTATTGTTACTAACAATGTAATTTGTAAGATTTTATTTGTTAATAGTGGAGTGAAGAAGATGGTTTGTCATAGAGTCATGATTGTGACAAGAGTGACTAAGGAGACAAACTGTTTGTATTTTTTTTTATGGTTTGAAAAGGTGTTAAGTGAATATCTGTTTTAATTGTCATGGGATAAATGAGACTGAGGGCCGTTTCTATAAACGGCTTTTGAATGACAACCAACTGCTATCCCCATAGAGAAAGCATTGGTGAGCAGTTGGTTGTCATTCGAAAGCAGTTTATAGATACGACCCTGACTCTACTGTCAATGGAATTTGGTTTTTGTACAATAGAATTGCATTTAGTGAGTGTATAATGTTATGTAACTCTCTCATTGGAATTTGGCTTAGGAATTAAGAGCATTGTGTATAATGTATTATATGTTCTGTAAGAGGAATGTATGCGAATGCATGGAGAGTGTGTGTGGACTTCGTGGCTCCCGTCCATAGGAGTTGATAGGGTAGGGGTTTGAGCAGTGCTTCCTGTGTTTCCCTGAAATTAGTGATAGTGATAGGAGTTCTGGAACTTGAGTTTGTTTTCCTTGGAGTGTTAGTGAAGGCCCCGGTCGCCGATCCTGGAGTTCCCCCATTCAACTTCAGACCTGTCACTCTACTGGCCATGGAGGGGTAGGCCTGTGGAAAAAGGGGAATGTCTAGTTCTGGTGGCCGGCGGTAGGGGTGTGCTGGTCGGTGACTCCATCCTGGAGGGGCACTGGGAGTCAGGTACTCAATCTTGGATCGGGCTTGAAAGGGTCAACACCACTGTTAGGTGCGGACGTCAGTTTAACATTACTAGTAGCTGGTGGCCCGAGTTAATGAAGATTTAGTCTGTTATAGGAAAGATAGCTGACAATGTTCCTTAATCGCTGAGTGCGCGAAACTATGTTGGGTATGTGTAGTTATTGCGGGAGCGGCATTATTTGGATTTGGTGATTCTGATTTTAATTTTGTCAATTATTTATGTCTTTCGAAGGTGTGTTGCCGCAAGTACGAAACTCGCTGTACTCCTGGTTTAGACTCAAGTATTTGAGGAGGGCAGTTCCTTTAAGGTTTCTAGCCTTTTTTCCTTCTGGGAAAAGGAAGAAACACCCACATAAATAGTAGCGGAAGGATTAGGCTTTCACTATCAAATGGGGTATGGAAAACGTTATCACGTCGCAAAGTTTACTGGTTTGACTGGAGGTATGGAACACGAGAGAAAGAGTGTGTGTTTTGTGTTCATCGGGTTGTAAAACTATTTGAAGAGAGAGAGATTTTAAATGCAAAGATTTGTATGTAATTCAATGCCTTGTGTCATATGATTTTCTGAGATTGTAAAGAGATTGTATATTGTGTTGGAGTATTGAATACAATAATCTTAAAGTTATTAATGTTTTCATTCTTTGCTCAAGAATGTTATGAAGGTAACCAGCATTGCTAATAGCTATAAATGTAGATTAGTTGTTACGTATTTTCTACGAGTCTTGCCCCATCCACGTATGTTTTGAGGAAAATGTAAAGCTTACGTGAAGATTTGGAGCTTGGATGATTGGGTAAATTGTTCGTACACCTGGACCGGAGCGACACCCTAGCTCTGTTCGGACATCCCGAGTACCGGGGAACAGCTCTTACAAAACCAAGCACATCGCTGCTGGCTTCCCTCTCACCTGACCTTCAACTGCCGCACTCCCAATACACATACCACCCTCTAACTGCCTGTATAAAAAAAATTTGCTTTTTTCCTTGAGTCCCCAAAGCAACACAACTCATACCTACACATATAAAAACCTACAATAATTAATTACATTTGTTCTTTGAGTTACATAATTAGTGCTACAGATATTGTTACATTTTTGCATCAGTGTATATATTTGAAAATAAAATAAATAACTGGAAATATACATTAATAAATATATTTATCATATCCACACAGAACATGACAAACATTGCTTGTAGGCCTATGACAGTCTTCAAATTCAGGTTTGTTTCCACGACAAGCAACTGCTTCTACATATGATTGCATGCCAGGTATTTGTCTCTGGGCAGTAATTAGCATTCCTGATTCTCTTTATTGCAGCTTACTGTGTAATGTACACGGCTTTCTGTTTTTTCACGTTTGATATTGTTATTGTCATCTAAATTGACAACGTTACTCTTGTTACCATTCCATCATACGGAAATTTCTCTTGAGAAAGTATTTCATATGTTCATTCTGATAGCTTTCCAATGTGTTTATTACAACTTAAAATTAGACAGATATGGACAGATGTACTCACAGGATAGGCACACATACAAAGTTGAATGACATATTTTTTCTCGCAGATGCACGAGCTTGACGTTTCGCTGGCTAAGGCTGCGGCCACACTGGCGAGCAGCGAGCGATAAGCGGCGAGCGGCGTCGCAAGCGTTGAAACAAAATATTATTTGGCTTGAGTTACACAATGCCGGCCACATTGTCCCTGAGCGGTGTGCTGCGCTGCAGCGGCGCCGCTCAAGTTTCATTCGCGAATTATATTTACCGCTCGCCTCTTGGCAGTTCTGAGCGGCGAGTCGAATGGCAGCATGTGTTTTGAGTGATGAGCAGAAGGAGTTGTTGATTTCCAGTGTGCTATCACAATCAGCATTATCGAATGACAGCCATGCTGCTTTCAAAAACGTCAAGGTTACGTCTAAATTGTGGGAAGAAGTTGGAGCTGTTGTCAACATACCAGGTTGGTTGAAGTGTTGTTTGAAGTTATTGCTTGGAATAATTGTATTACTCAACATACTTCGTAATAAGTAAAAACCAGTTTATTTGCAAATAACAATCCGTGGTAATGAAGCTGTAAGGTCGGTCTACATATTAGAACAAAATACAAAATTAGCACACAGTACACATGTAATGTTTTATATTGTTACGTAAGAATATATTAATCTACAGTACCTAATAATAAAACATCTCTAGACTTTAAAACAATGCTTGATGAGCAGTAGAACGTTGGGTCTGAGTGGTACAAAAAAAAATCAATTATAAGGTAATTAACATGAAATGGCCAAAGAAAAGCATTAAAATTACAGACTAAAGAAATTAGTGAACTTTTCCCGTACTTATTTCGCATGAGCACTGTTTGTAGAACAGCGTGGTGTGTTTACTTGTTGCAAGTACACATTATGTTAAATTCATTACAAAATTGCTGTGAAATGTTAAGATAATATCGCTAACTCCGTCTCATTCTCTGATAATGTTATGCAATACACACACATTTTATAAGAATGCAAGCTTTCTGTGGAGTAGTTTCGAATATCTTTTGACAGAAAACGCCATTTTACCCAAAGTATTCCAAATGCACACTCAACACATTTCCTGGCTCTGGACAAATGCTTGTTAAATATTTCTTTGGCTGGAGTGAGATTTTTTTGTGGGTATGGTCACATTAAAAAAAGCTTGAGTGGGTATGCTTCATCACCAATCAAAACATTTGGCAATTTTGTTTGTGTACCTGGTAGATTCTGGTCTGGGGGAACATTAAAATTATTTGCTTCCAATAAATTAAACAACGTTGACACACTGAAAATTCCTTCGTCACCTTGTTTTCCTCTTGACCCAACTCCAATCGTTATGAACTTTTATCAGTGTCAGAAACTGCTTGTAAGACAACAGAAAAATACTACAGGTAGTTGAAGTAACTAGAGCCGCTGTGAGGGGCACACTTGATACCAAAGTGTTTACCGTTGATCGCCCCGAAGCAGTTCGAGAAATTCCATCTATCATTGAAGTCCCTCGTTACCTGAAGTAACTGCTCTTGTGTTGGAATTGGCATAAATTCACTCACCAATTCCTCCCATATTATTTTGCACATTTCGAAGACAATTGCTCTGACTGTTGACCTTCCCATCTGGAACGTAAATGCCAATGAACGAAAAGAATTTCTGGTGGCTAGGTATCTGAAACAAAAAATAGGTTACAGTATATCAGACTCTTTGTATGCGGCCTTGTATGTCGCTACATACATTTACCATTTTGTTCTTGTTACAGGAGATGTAGCAAAACATAAGTTGGAATAATCTGAAAGATAAGTTCCGTAAAGAAATTCATAAATTGCCAAAATTGAAATCTGGGTCGGCTGCTGCAACATCGCAGCCTAAATGGCATTTTTTCGACATTATGCTCTTCATAAAGGATGTTGTTGCACCACAGCCAACATCTGGAAATCTTCCTGTACAACCAGAGGGTGACTACATTCGCACAAATAAGAACAATCAGCAGTACTTGATGAAATTGAAGGTGAAAATAATAGCATCACAGTAGACGACACCATGTTCGCGAGTGAAATTTTAGACAGCGAAACTTTATTCTCAAGTACAACCGATAGTCAACTTATACCGGAGAGTATTGCTTCTCCTTCGTTTCTTACCGCATCAACTTGCTCAAGGAATCCATCTCATAAAAGAAAGAGGTCAAGCAATGTGAATGTGGAAATGTTACAACTGGAAAGGAAAAAACTAGATCTTCTTACAACCTTTAAAAACCAAGTATTTCACGGACCCGACTACCAATTTTTTACCCAGCTTATTGCCTTACATGGAACTCCTACCAGCTGTTGATAAGCTAGAACTACATAACAATATTCAGGATGCTGTTCTTCAAGCCTACAAGAAACATGTAACAGATAGCACGCAAGAATGTGTTGTGGTTCATTTTCCTCAGGACGGACTTGAAAATGCGAAGTGTACTCAACTGTAAAGGAATAAATTTAATTTGACTTTCTGTAACTTTAATAGTCGTGTGATGCTTCTTTTAATTTTTTTAGTTTGTCATTAAACATACGCCTGATATTGTTAACTCTAAATTTATTTACAATGCGTTTCTCTTGAAATATCCACATCCTACTATTTTCCCCAATGGTTAATAGCTTACATTCTCATGTATGTAATAAAGAAAGCAATGATTTATGTCTCTTACCTCAGTGTCACAATGAGACGTTGTGCGGGAGAAATGGGTCTTCTTAAGTTGGTTCCTTCTTTCTTGAGACGGTCCTCTACTCTGCCCAGTATAAAATCAAATGTACCAATTGACATTCGGGTATATTCAAAAAATTTATTAGCATCTCTTCTGATGTCCTGATACAAGTGACTGAACTCTTGGTATCTATTTCTCTGCCTGTTAATAGGATGAATACCAAACTGTCTTCTGTTACATAATTGTAGTCTCATGTAAGGATTGTCTAGAAGCACAGCTAGTTCTGCTGCTCGTAACAAAGTCAATATGGCAACTGACATTCTAGTTTTTCTCCCAACAAACGCTCTGCAGTGTGGCCACGCTGCCGCTTGCCGCTCATCGCTCGCCAGTGTGGCCGTAGCCTAAGCCAACTTCTTCAAGCAGTGAGTAGTCAATACACTTGTGTGACAAAATTTGTTAGTGTGTTTTAAATCCTGTAGAAACTGGGTGTCTTTTACAACTATTATTGGGATCTAATAGTTGTGGAATCCTGTATGTATCTATTCCTTTGAGTCTTTTATGACAAAGTGTTTGCAGCAATTGAATTCATTTCCATAATCCTGCTCATGTATATCAGAAATGTGCTTTTAACATGGGGTGAATCTTTTAATTAACAGTTTCAAATCTCCCTTGCAGGATGCTGATAACCACCACAACTGATTTATTTCCACAACATTATTTGTTTGCTTCCTTTTGAATTCATCTTTAATATTATTCATAAAACTTTTAACCCTGTGCCTTACATCAGATTCGTGACGAATATTTGGGAAACATGTCCTAATTCATTTTTTTCGTTCCTCTTTCAGAAAGAAAAAGCGTAGGATTCAAATGTGTCTCTTGCATTCTGTTTAGTACTGTATTTTCTAAAAAACCACTTCATTACACTGTATGTGTAACATATTTTGTTCTAAAGCCTGGTGAACAGTATGGTCAGTCTCCTGATATCCACATTTCTGAATTATTTAGTGAATTAAGAAGAAGCAGTTCCGTACGTAGGGTATACATAAATCAGATAGTTTGTTGAATAAACTTATTTACAGTTGTATAAAATGTTATATTGCTTACAAAACATACACCTAGTATCATAGCAAAACTTTCATAAGTTTTGGAAATTGATCCCACTCAAATATAACACCATTGTAATTTCAACAGAGCCTTAATTATGATTTTTTCACATGGTTCAGATTCACACTTATATCAATGGTTTCTGTGACAAAGAGTTCAGCATTTTAGACAGGTACTGATTTTATTTTTATCTAGAAGTACATATTGATGGTTCAGGACGTACTGGACAAAATTGAAATATCCCTTCAAACACTGCCAGAAAACTACAAAAACATCAGGGAGTGATCGTATACCACTACTCTCTTCTTCTAATGCTCCACAAGATATGGTTTCTCTTCCTTCATCTTCAATGTATTCCTCATCCAAAATGTGAAGTGTGTCATTTTCATTAACTTCACAGTTCTGTATATTTGAGTTCCTAGCCTACATAGTACAAAGGTTTCGTTCGTGGTTTGGAAGTTGACAGTAAAATGCAGTAGCGGGTGTTGAAATCAGATAATGGATGTTCATACATTGTCTCGAAAAATAATTAAGAAATAAATTCTTTAGTTAAAAACCGTCACAAATTGTTCATACACACAAAATTTTGCATTGTTTTACTTAACTTTTCATGATACAACACGTGGGTTAAAATTTCATTACTAGCACTGAAAGTTTTTCATTTCCTTGTATTTAATTTCCGGGAAAATTTCAATATGGATCTTAAATAAGCAGTAAGTACGTATATGTTTCTACCCAGTTTGTATTTAATTGTAAGGTAACCATTCTTGGCAATTAAATGATAATTAATATTATCTTTATTCATAATGTCCTATGTCTAAATATTATTTTCTAGTATGGTTATTGAGTAAGATTTTCATATCATGGATGCAATATGTAAAATATTGTTTGTACGAATACACAATCATTACCTGCATTTCGTATTATTGATATTTGTTTTACATTTTAACCACAGCGTTTCCTCTGCAAAATTGCTCAAAAGTCGTGTAACATTTTTGCTCAGAATGTTCATTTAGCCTGGTATTAGATAAAGCGTAACTGCTGACATCTATCGAGGTGTTTTATAGTAGTGGAGATGTAACACTAGCTGCGCCAGTAGGTACTGCCACCAAGAGATGAAATAAGGAACCATTTCCGCGATCAACATGCATGAGCACAGTCCGACCTGTACACTTCTTCAATCTTAAAACTCCCATTAGAGGCGACGTCATTTTGTCATGCACATGTACAGAAGCCAAAAAGAGACCAAGAGAAGAGCACAGCTCTGTTGTGCGCAGTACAATATTGCAACATCACAGCTTTACAGCATATAAACTCCGTGCATTTGTGATTGATTAGACGAACATTTTAAACTGTACTAGCGCTACAAAACACACGAATGTTTTAAATATTTTACAAAATTGGTTCTCGGAAATCTGAGTGTCCACGTGCACTTATGCACTTATATGCCGGCCGCTACTGGTAAAATGTACAGAAAAATCTGTAATACACTGGACCCTGATTTTAAGAACGCTGGATTTTACGAAGGTAGCGATTTTACGAATATACTATAACGTGGCACTTGGAGGTGAAAGCCCACACACGTCTGGTGGGGAATGGGTATTCTGTCAGCAAGTGCGCGATGGCTAGGCGGCAGCGTGCTCCATTCCTAGGATGCACTCCCGAAGCGTTGACCGCCATCATTGAACTAGCAAACTACAGCAATGTCAAATTAATTACTTTGCTGCTGCACTAGCAGGAACAATGCTGTCTTGTCTCTGCTGTTGCAATAATGCACAGACCTGATGACTTATAGCAACACAAAATAATTAGTTTGATGCTGCCACATTGTTTTGCTTTGGCTGTTGAAATGTGGCGACAGCAGCTCTGGTAGACTAGCCACTCAACGTGGAAACATTGTAGCGCTTTGTTGGACAGCAAAGTGTTTATCTGTATCTGTATGTGAGAGGTCATTGACCTTGTCACTCTCTCCGTTGCCACATCTACAATCCGTGTGTAGTCACTTTCACATAACAGTGTCACCCTTCTTGTCCGTTACAAGAAAGTTTACTCCGTTTTAAGCACGTTACTTACTTGCTCACGCAACACTGTCTGTCCCGCCAGGCTCTTGACTCTACTCTACTTGCTATTGCAATCCGCGCCATGGTGTCCATCCAGCTCCTGTGTGCATGCAGCCTCATACTCTCTGCCCAGCTGCGACTCCACTCAAGTAGGTGAGCATTGTATCACAGAACCATATTGTAGTTCTAGTCAGATTTTCTGCCCAGGGAGTAATTATGCTAGCACAAGCCCAAAATCATCAAGAGGAGTCGAAAGAAAATAAGAAGATATGTGCCGTGCATTGATTCACTCGTCCGAGTACTGTTTCAATGCGGGTGGAAGGAGGGTGTGCTGGCCTTCGGGTCTAAAACTTGCCCAGGGAGTGATCATGCAGAGCTAGTTCACGGGCATATAGAGTTGGTTGGCTGAGTGTAGCTGTCGCCGTCTGGAGGAGGCAGAGGGTGTCGGAATAGGAACACAAAGAACTGTAGGGTACCGAACACGTACAGTAAGTAGTTCCGATGCGTAAAACTGCTTGGGCGCCACCTGGTCTGTGCCCTGCCCGGCCAGGAAGGTGTTTGTCAATCTCAGGGCGTAGGGGTTCGGTGACGTGCCTCTCCTTCCTCCGGCGAGTC
>PNEQ01059313.1:0-18106 GCA_003012365.1 Medauroidea extradentata
GGGGGGGGCAAGATTTTGTTTTCTGACGACAGTGACCTTGTTGCATCTTTTTTATTAATTAAGCATGTATAAATTAGATACTTTAATAATAAAACTTCAGTTTTATGTCCTTAAGTTAGCATTATTTACATTTAAAAATACAAAAAATATATTTATACACAAAAATTCCAAATCCAGGGGGGGGGGGCATTTGCCCCCCTCCCTGTAGGCCCCAAATGATGCCCCTGATTAAATGGCAGACTGGAAATGCTACAGACAGTCGCTTCACTTTAGTGCAGATCAACCTCATAACCTGGGTATGGCTGTCTCGTCTTTCATTGCAGCAGTGGTTGCCATCCCGAAGTTATCCTTTCTTCAACGTCGTCTTGTGCCCTGTTGGAATGATGAGTGCAAGTGAACTGGACAGGCTGTCCAGCTCTACGAGCATTTGTCAGGAGGTGAAATATCACACTAAGGATACAGACTAGGAGTGCCTAGAAGAAGACTAACAGTGCTTAAAGAGGAATCTCTTGTTTAAATCGTGTGCCGTGAGTGAGTGCTCCCGTGAACCTGCGGTGTTCCCCCACCTCTCCGCCTCTGCTTGGAGACTCGAACTTCATCGATCTTTGACCTCAGTCGGCCGTTTCCATGCCTCCCCTCTTCCCAGCCGTCTGTTGGGTCGAGTGTGCTAGCTCGAGTCAGTCGCCACTAGTGCTCCGTCCGATGTGTTGCTCCGGTCTTCTCGTGGCTGACATGGCACCAATGTTTCATCTGTTTATTCTTGGTAAGTTTAAGTTTCATTTGTTTTAGTTTATTCCTCGGTTTGTTTCTTGCGTTCAATATCTCGTTAATCTTGCTTGCTCTGTGCCATTTCGGCCGCGAGGGGATCGTTTCCCTTTTGAACCTTTGCCATATGACTCAGCCAGTGTATTGGATTTATTAATGAATGTCAAATGAACGTTTATGTACAGAATGCGGTTGTGCATCATAGCATCATAATTTCTACTTGGGAGCCTGTAAGGATTGTTAATAAATGTACCTGAATTTGAGCATGTTGATATATACTAATTATTAGAAGTACCGTTGTCCCGTCCTGTGAACAGTGGCATTGCCAGAGTTTGTGCAGTGGGGGTAGAAAGGGATAATTGGCCCTGACGGGCATTTCGCTGTTGACGTGTCCGTATGATACTGGCATACAGCACTTGTGTTGTTAGTTTAATTATAATTGAGTGCTGTACATCCGAGTGAGATGGGCTCACAAGGATGCAATTCGTGCCTGGCGAAGTGCGCTTTGCAAGTTTACGTGGCATCCCACTCATGCGAACTTAGAACCGTTTCTCATCACCAGGGTACTGTCTAGGCAGATAATACAGGAAAGCAAGTTTAAGTCTTGGAGGGCATTTCTGTAATCTCTTACAGTGATGCAACCAGTAAATTTATTTGGGATATTGTGAGAACGATAAGCAGCAAACTATTAGTGTACATATTCCTTTCCTTTGGCATAATAATGCAGTCATTACTGGTACCAAAGACCAACATTACATATTTGGGCCAAAATTTACCAGCACTCAAGCTGCGACGAATACTTACAGTCTTTTAAGGCTCTAAAGATACGCTGTGAAGAGCAGAATGCAGATTTCAGAATATCGCTGGGAGAGGAATATAATCAGGTTTTCTCTCTTAGTGAATTCGAGATATCCCTTTCTTGCTGGAAGCACACTTTCGCTGGCCCTGACGCAATGCTCTAAAACCAGCCTCTTGAAGGGAAATATAAATTGCTTGATCTTTTTATTTTTAATCTTTTTTATGAATCTGGATGCTTCCCTTCCCCTGATACCAGTTTTAAGGCCTGGGGTGGATACGGGTGATGTCTCCAAGTATCAATTAAAAAATAAAATAAATTGAAAAAAACAGACTGAACATTCTTGGGTAAACACAATGCAAGTGACTTTCGGAGTGCAATCAAGGCTAGATGACGTCACAGCAGCAAACTGACGTAGATGGGGCACAGCTAGCTTCTCTCGTTTCAGTCGAACACATTCTGAAGCAGCAGTTGGTTGTGTCGGGCATTATAAACTTTCGTTAAATTGACTGGGGCCATTTGGTTAAATTTTCACAATTTAGCCATAGTTTCGGGTTCGGAGTTAAAGTTCATTAGTGCGTAAAACAGCAGAAACAGATTAAAGAGTTCCTGTCATCCTGTTCAATTAACATAATGAAACTAGCATCAATTAAATTGTCAGGTAGGCAGCAGAGTTCAAAAATAGAGATGGGATCGTCTCAGCTGACTGTCTGCAAAACAATAGAGAGAATGATAAAGGCTCAGCTCATGTATTGCCTTGTGTCTTGGGGTCTTCTATCAACTCTCCAGTGTGGCTTTGCCAACACCATTCAGTGATACACCATCGTGTCAGCTTAGAGGCTGCTATTCAAAATTCTTTTCTACAGCAAAAGTGCTTCCTTGCTGTCTTTTTTGACATAGAGAAGGCCTATGACACCACGTGGTGTTCTAAAACAGTTTCATCCATGGGTTTTTGTGGACATCACCTTATATTTATCAATAATTTTATGTATCGTAAAACTTTTCTTGTTCGAAACAAAGTTTTATGTTCTCTGGAGTTTGTTCAGGAAGATGGGTTGCCTCATGGTAGTATTTTGAGTGCTACCCTGTTTGCTATAGCAATAAACAGTATTGTGTCTGCTGTCTGGTTCCCTGTGCATTGTTCATTATATTTCGGATGACTTTATGATACATTGCTGTTCATCCACTCTGTGTGCTGTGGAGCGTCAGATCCAGCCTTCTCCCCACAGTCTTGCTGATAGGGCAGATAGTTGTGGTTTCCACTTCTCCGCACCAAAAACACAGGTAGTCCATTTTTCCTGAAAACATAGTGCTTTCCCCTCTCTCGAAGTAACTTTGTACGAAAATGTGTCACATGTTACGGACCATATTAAGTTCCCAGGCATTATCTTTAATTCAAAGCTTTCCTGGTGGCATTATGTAAAACATCTAAAAACACGATGCTTGCGGGACATAGCTCTTTTGAAAATGCTTAGTAGGTGTAATTGGTAGGTGGACAGGAAGACTCTTCTCTGTATAGAGCTCTCGTCTATAGCAGGTCAGATTTTGGCAACCCTGTTTACTCCTCAGCATCACCATTTGTGCTCAAAATGCTGAACCCTGTTCACTATGCTGGTATCAGCATAGTAACTGGTGCATTCTGCACAAGCCCAGTCATGAGTCTTTGTGCGGAAGCAGGTGAACCACCATTGCAGTATAGGCGTGAGCAACTTTTGTTGCATTGTAATGAGTACTGTCAGACCCTTCACACCCACTGCATGAGGACTTTGCCACTCCTTGTACATAGATCTGTACGACGCCGACCTGTAGCCACTAAATCTGTGTGTGTTTGATTTTCACACTCCTGAGTTCGACATAAAGTGCCCAAAGATGTGATGCATGTCTCACACCCAAAAACACCATGGGCGATACACCAGGTGTTGGTACGGCTTGATCTGGCTGAATTTGCAAAGCCTGCAACACCTTTTTACGTCTAGTGGAGCCTTTTCTGGGATCTTGTGTCGCCTGATTTTTGTAATTTTATCTGTTTATGCACTGATGGTTCCAAGTCCTATGCCTCTACTGTGTGTGCATTCATTGATGGCTCAGAGAGGTATCTAGGAGTTTTCCTTCCTCTATCATTTTAACTGCAGAGCTGTATGCTATTTACAAAGCTTTGTGTTTTGTAAGTAGGGGGTTCTCACGCAAATGTCTGTCTGCTAATTTTTGATTGAACCAATGAATTATAGGGACAGGTAAATCTTTGTGTATTTGAGTTTTCATTGTTTTCCTTTTTAAAGGAGTTCTTAGCAAAGTCGAGGAGTTTTCCTTTGTTGCATTGTATGTTGCGAAATGTTTCTGCACCATTGCGGTAATAATTAGCAAACTTCATCACTCCCTCTCCTTTATCTAATTTGTCAATGAATTACAGCTTTTGTTCAATTGATAGGATCGTCTTTTTATTTTTACATTCCATTTCAACTGCAGTGCTGTTAACTAAGCTGATAGCAGATTGGCATGGTGGTAAGTGTTGCTCACGTGCACATCTGTCGTGTAGAGAGTGATTAATACTGTCTCGTTTCTGCTTGTGTTCTATATTAACTATTGAAAGTCACTGCAAACCGTACAGTGTGAACATTTTATATATTTTGCATGAGATAACAACACTTTAAGTTTCTACTGTTTTTGTGATAAATATTTTTTTTAAGCTTGAACAAGATCTGATGTCACACAGCTGTTTGGCTGTCTTATTTAAAATGATTATTTTCTTGATAGCTAATTTTTTTAGATAAGTTATAAGCCGCTAATAAGTTAATCAAAAAAATGTTGTTAATTTCATAATTAGCTTAGAAAACTAGCCAACATGGTGAAAATGATTTGTAACAAAACTGCCACACAGATCTTTGATATTTGGTCTCATTTAGGTTTAAAAATAATTATCGCAATAACAGGAGAAAATGGCCTTAAAAATCTAAGTCATAAGGAATTGTATTAAATCTTGTAACACATCACTTCCATTACAGCCCTTTTGTCTGTGTTGAAATGTGTCAAAACTTAAATTTTTGTGTGTAACGAGACTGTTGTTTTTTTTAACATAATTTAACATACATTTGGCAGTTTGGAAGTCATGACAAAAGTATAAAATCATAAATTGCAGTGAACTGATACTGTACTACAAACACATTTATAGCACAATAAAGTTAGTAGCAGCACATCCAAAACGCTTTCCACATTGAAGCTGACAGGCCAAGGGGCTCTACGGTCGGGAAGATGAAACTGTTATCCAAAGAAGGATTTAGGGGGCGGAGGGGGCGATTGCCCTCCCTAAGAACATGTTGTGTTGTTTTTTTTTATTGTGGTAATTTTTTAAAATATATAGGTCTACAGAAGATTCATTGCATTTTTACAAATAAATATTTGTTAATAACATTCAGCCACGAAATTGGACTCACAAATGCCTTAACACTCATATAATATGTACATTTTATGTTATCATAACTACAAATTTCAATATGTATTGCTAAACCACTTTTTCCCTTCTCTCAAGATCCGTTTTACGTAAGCGAGATTCGTTCTTGCTCGAAAAGCACTGTGTACTGTGCTGGCAGGAGGATATAGTTCCTGTTTTTTCTCTTGTGTGAAGTCCCTTTCAACCCTTTCTCAGCAGGAAGGCGAGTGTGTCAAATCGGAGAAAGACTGGTCAGATCAAGGCCCTGTCATGAAAAACTGCCCACAGCCTGGAGTTCCAAAGAGGAAGGGAGGGAGGCGTAATACGAACTACGACACCATGTCTTCACACACACTCAGTCACTAGTGTACTGTGAATGAATGATGGTTTTAACTATATTTGTTATGAAAGATTTTACATCATGTTTTAATGTTGAATACTAACTAGGAAGATAGAGCAAATAACCTGTTTACATATTTTTAGTGAACTGCATAAAAGTGAAGCAACAGGAGACGGCGATGCTGATACTGCGACACAGGTTTGTTTTTATTAGGTTTCTTTATGTCGTGAAAGCAGTTTGAGGTCGTTCTAGTGTGAAAAATTCCAAAATTTAATTTGTACGAAATAGCCTTATAAATTATCATCTGAAGAACAATATTTTAGCATGCATAGTTTTCCCATAACTACATGTCGAAGTCAAAATTTAGACGTTATGGGAACATATGTTAGCAAAACCTTTATGAATAACGGTAGATACATAGTTAACACTGAACTATAATTATCGCGGGCTGTAGCTTATAGTTATAAAACACAAAACAACAAATTTTTGTATTTAAAGAAATGTAATAAAATAAAGGATTATTACTAGACCTCCAGAATTGTTTTAAAAAATACAACAAATTTTTTTTTATTCTTGTGTCCATAAATTTCAGTGTAATTTTTTTAGTTTCAATAAAGCTGTTGGTTTTCATTGGGTGTATGTTCCTGTGATATGACTCTTTTGAATAAATGAAGAGATTTTGGTTAGCACTTAATAGCTAGGTATTTTGTGCTTGTGATAGGTGACATGTTATAACTATGCCGCAGCACTGGAATGAAGGATTGAAGTAACCAGAAGATCCCCGAGAAAATTCGTCGACCAGCAGAAACAAATTTATTGCAAAATTTACCTGGTCGCACGTTTATCAAGAGCTAACACAACCAAAAAAGTTTCATCTGAGCAGAATCTTAAATTTGTTATTAATTTGGGATGACCTAAAGTTTTGTGGTGTAAAGTGTGTGGAGTAATAGGAAGTCGGCAAATTCAGTTTAAACCAAATAGCAAACTCTCACTGTCTTCCCGTGGCATGATCGTTATTATGCAAGGTTTGTTGATTTTGCACTTAAGATTATACGCCTGCTAGTCTGAACAGTCTGTAGCTAAATCATGTCGAAGGTTACCATGGCGTCGGCAACGGTCTGCCGCCCTAACGTACCACGTTTTGCAATAATTTAAAATAGCCTGTCCGAATACCGCAACTCGCAGGCGTCCTGATACATAAATTAAAAACACCCACCAGTGTACCTGGCCCATCAATCTCTTGATTCAACACAGTCTCAGTAAAGGTGTCCGGTGCCTGAACTGACTCCCTAGGTTACCCCGACCCGTCATTATCTGCGACTCAACGCCATTTCCGCGGGCTCGAAAAACTTTTTCTGAAAATCTGTCAACAATCTAGCCATGCTCTTGTTTGGCGCCAACTTCCTTGTTGCTATATCGGCATCCTAACACGATGACGAAAAGAATTAATTGTCACATGACTTGTTTATTATCATATCTGTAATTTATGATAATTGCTTATAATTGATGGCTATTACTCTTATTGATTCGGGTGGTGACCATGTGACACATCAGAATTTTTTATATCAGCAAAAAGAATTTCCCTTTACAAGAATAATTTTTTGTTAAAATATATAACCATTTTTTTGAAAGCAGTATATTAAAATTTTTGGCTTGGAAACTCCTGAAATAGCACCATTTTGCACCTACAAATCCACATTTTTTAAATGTCAGCACAAAGAATATCCCTTTATAAGCATAATTTTTCGTACAAATAAATAACCAGTTTTAGAAAGCGGTATATTTAAAGTTTTGACTTGGAAACTCCTGAAATAATACAATTTTGCACCTACAAATCAAAAAATTTTTTATATCTGTACTAAGAATTTCCCTTTATAAGCATAATTTTTCATAAAATTATATAACTAGTTTTTGAAAGCAGTGTATTCAAATTTTTGGCTTGGAAACTCCTGAAATAGCATCATTTTGCATCTACATATCCAAAATTTTCCGGGGGAGCACTCCTGGACCCCCCGCTTTTGGTTTGTGGGGTGCATATATATACTTCATAAGGCTTACTCCCCGCCCCCCTAAGATAAGTGCTTAAATCCGCCACTGCTGCTGTCTCACACTAACCTATGTTAGTGGCCATGCGCATGAATGCGTAACGTATGTCATAGCCAATGATAAGATGGGGTGATGCATGTGTTTCTTATGCTACGTAGCACAAATCAAATGCAAAACTACTTCAGTCCTCAATTTGTGTAAGTGGTTTCGGTTAAACCAGAGCAAACCAAAATGGTGCGGAAACATCATAAACAGCGTTAATCTGAATCGCCAACTTCTTAAATTGAAATGCTGGTACTCTGATATAAGCGATGGTAATCCAGAACAATGTCAAACAGTATTGTCTTTGAATGTTTCTTGCAATGGGATTGAATAACATAATGTCAACAATAGTGCAGTACGTTAATCAGTATAACATAAATTCAGGTCTTACCTTACAAACTTCAGTAAGTTGATTAACATTTTATCTATTCCCTGTCATATGAAAAAGGTTGACAAATCCATTAAAACAAAAGTTATATATAGGAAACAGGGTATATCCAAAGTAGTAATGCTCAGTCCCCCTTAAATCTAAATGTTTCAGCTCTCATATTAAACCAGTATGTCTGTGGTTTTGAACTACAACCTCGTATGTCAAAAATGGCAAATGCACTTTAAAAACATAGTAATCACAATATATCTTGTTGTAACTGTTCAGACATCTTTTCTATACAAGAACATAAATTAAAAATTATGTAAGACACATATTAATGTATAGGTATAACAGTGACATACAAGTTGGCTATATGCGGGAAATTGCATTTTTGACATACGACGTTGCAGTTCAACACCATTGGAGTACTTTATTAGCAGGGCGTCACTTGTAGTACTATGACATGCATGATGCTCAGTGGATAGGCTAAAGGGAGGCAGTTTCTCAGGAGCCCTGTGTCTGGGAGGGACTGGGATGATGGGAAACATTCAGATAATTTAAAATTTATTAAATAATAATGTTAGTAAGCGTTATACTGAATGGAATAGTCACTGTGTGTATTTTTTATGTATATCCACACATGCATACATTACTTTGGAATTGATACTTGCCTCGTTAAACTAAAAAATGTATTACTGAAGGGGAAGAAGAGAAAATCTTAAATTTTTCTAGGGGTCTGGAATTTCTCTGTGCAGGTCTGATGGCATCTATCATAGTTCTGCCTATAATATTTAGCCTACATGAGTAAACAGCCTAAAATATGTCTGTGTCCAGTTACAGCTTTCACTAACTTCAGTTAATGTGTGTATTAGTTTTTTTAAGAGTTTCTATAATTTAGGTAATGCTGTCATTAGCAGGTCTCAAGGCCTAATAAAATTAAAAATTAATGGGACGTACTGTTAAGAGGTGAAGAGAAATTCAGGCTCAGGAATGCCGACAGAGGAGTGGCATCAAAGAAAGTGAATGTTCGCCACCCTTGTTTCTACCTCAAACTATCAAACTACCCAAACTGAAAATATATCTGCTAGATTTTAATTCATCTGATGAACACATTTATTTAAGCTATTGTATTAAGGGCATATGCCCATTACAGGAGTTTTTTCTTTTAGTAGCTACAAAATTAGCTATGTACCATAAACTTCATGTAAAAACTGCTTTGCATTGTATTTGAAATAATAATTTTTAATGCAGATAGTGGCTTGGCCAAAGTTTCTTTCTATATAAACTGTAAATAATAAATTCTTTCCACCTTCTGCCTTGCCTTCATTTTAGCTCTCTACAGTTTCTTGAACTTGCCTTGAATTTTATGTTGTAGTGTATTTTGGATTTTGTGTGAGTAGCATTATTTATATTGTAGGTAATTCCTGTGTCAGTCAATGCTGTGATTTGATTGTTACCAGATATTCGAGTGGTGGTATTTTCGTAAGTATGGTACATCATTTATAGAGCAGGTATCTTTGAATCACATAAGTCCGTGGTTGGGAGGCAGTGAAAATACTGCAGATGGAAACAACTCGAGCAGTAGTACCACTACAACAACAAGCACTCAGCAGACAGTTCCAGGTATGTGTTTCATACTGAGTACTCTTATTTTATATGGAAAATTCTCTGCATGTTTAACTAAAATAAAGAAGTTTATCGTTTGTTAATTTCATTGAATTCTCAGAATTATACTTCCACTTATGAATTTAAAATCTATTTAAAGTGTAATACAATACACAAGTGTCCCAGCTTCATTGGACTGACATAGTACTCATGGGTCCCTATAGTGGACATTGCATGTGTGGCCAGACCGGTTCACCGATTAATGCTTTTTTGTAAGCATGGTGCAGTGGCCACTTACACACCACACATTAACTGTTGAAACCTACATGTGGTGTGTGTTTGCAAGTACGTAGTAGGGGAAAATTAGGACATTTTAATTTAATAGTTAGATTTTAATCGTTTAGTTTTGCTGTGAGGTCATAGATTTTGTTCTGTCATATCTGCATTCGCTTTCTTAATAGAATTTTTTCCGTTTTTCTTGTCGTGTAAATAGCTAACAAATATTTTATATTTCTATAGTTACGTGGCTGTTAAGAAGTTCCAGGTACTATGAATTTTCCTTAGTTTACTCGAATAGTTACTTTTTAATGACGAATTACAGTTGCCCCATAAATACTATGGAATTTTACGTTTTCTAATTTAATTACTGTGTAATGCATGCTTTTTATTGTTTGCGTTACATAATCAATCACCATAGATGTTTGAGCACTGTTACTGTCCGATGGCGAAGCCAAAGCTTACAGTCTGCCTCAAGTGATAACATCTATGGCTGTGGTACAAAGGTTTGATGCTTGTGCTAGTACGGTAATGGGCCGAGTTATGTAAGGGTTACTTTCAACAGTCCATATGTAACTTGATTTTTCTATGAGTTTATTTTTAATGTAATTTCAAAAGAAACAAATATATTATTTAAAGTGTAATGTTCAGACGCTACATGTCTTTTCACAGTATCTCAAGGTAATAAATAAGATGTACATACAATAAAAAGATGTTTATATTTAGAGCATATCTGTAAGCTATTTTAATAATTTTATATTTATATTTAAAATACCCTATATATCCAACAACAAATGCTGATGTTAATAAGTAACGTGATTGTGAATACACATTAGGTTGGATATGAGTCGCCATATTGAATTATTTAAATTTTCACTTTTTTCACTTTTTTTGTAATTCTGAGAAGAAAACTGTAAAGTTGGCAGTTATAACATTAATTCTGTTTACCTTACAATATAAGCAAGCAGATGAACATTTAGTATATATTTATGCTGTAATCAGTCCAGAAAATTAAGAATATAAAAAAATTGTTTGACTGACCACAGCCGAAATAGACTGTAACTGGGGGTGACCTTCGACATGTGGACTTTGAACTCGTGGGGTGACTAGGACATTCCCAAAAATATATTTTACTCATATGATAGCCCTGAAAAAATTAATTCATTTGTAATAAATTCCAAATAATAAAGGTCTGCATAAAATTAAATCAGTATGTATGCACAGTTTGTACACATGATGAACTAAAATTTTTGTGTGTAAGTATACCAAAGCTACTTCCCATATCCAAAGTCATCCCTGCTTATGGTACGTTAAAAAGTTCAATTTCCATGCAGCACAAGGTAATTATAATTCACATTATAATCAAAGATTTTATATTTTCCTTCTCAGAATTTCAAATAAGAAAAAAAATAATCAAATATGGCAACTGATGTTCAGTATGGAAAATTACTGAAAACTACTCATTATGTACAAAATTACTACTGAAAAGTTTGGTAAATGGTTGGCACCTGTGCATGTTGTTTATCTAGAAAAAGGTACATTTTAGTTTGTCATGTTATCACATGGCTGTGGATGGGTGGCCACCCAACCTCCAGGTCTTTCTTGATTCTCTCCTGCTCTTGTTTTCAGTACAGAGTAATGATCCAGGCTGAATATGGATGGCTACTGCAGACAGTCAAGTAATTAGAGTGGCAGTGTTGGGAGGCTGAACAGCCTCCAGATCAGTGATGAACAATTGTTCTACTTGCTGGTGCTTTTGTATTTCTCTCCTGGATCATTAACTTATTGCTACATTCTTATGATGGAGCCATAACAACTCATTTGCTGAAAGGTTGTAGCTCTGTTTCCACCGACTTGATCTTCTCTCCTTGTATACTCCTTACATGTTTAGTTATATTTTTGATGAGTACGGTATTTTATGTGCTGTGGAGTAAGTTAATGTTTCTTTTTTTACAGTAAAATTGTAGGTGCTCATGACTTATTTCCTGTGTGTTCTTTGCACTTAACAACATACTCTCTTTAACTTTATCATGATATTCACTTTCTACAACTCACTCATGAAACAGTCTCTTCGGCGTACTTTTGAAATTGGTAGTGACATGAGTTTCTTTGTTATTGAAAAACATTTTAATTTAAATTTTTTGCAGAGTTTTCTTATGTAGCTGTATGCAGTGTAACATGACTGGAGACTGTACAAATGGGTTTGTAATGCACTTCACAAGTTTTAGAAACCTACAAAAATTTACATTGCATTAAAATGCTACATTTTGAGTGTAATTACTTGATGCTAACCATTCATTCAAGTCCTCTATAAATAGACTAATGGACTGTCAAAATATTTTAAATGTTAAATGAATCATTAGCTAGGTAAAATTTCAAGTATAAACAAGAAAAAGGTGTAGAGTATTAGTGATTATGTTGAATATCTCTGCTGAAATTTATATAGGTGGTAAATTATTGATAAATGTTAATTTATTTTTTACAGAATGCAAGGTTTGGAGGAATCCTTTGAACTTGTTCAGAGGTGCAGAATATATGAGGTTTTACTTGGCAACAAACAAGGAACCACTAACTTATTATGACATGAACCTTTCTGCACAAGACCATCAGACATTTTTCACCTGTGATGGAGATGCTGGCAAAGAGGAGTATGAGAGTTAGTGTTTCATGTTTAGTTTATCATGACGGTGCTATAGTTGCTTGTACATTGGCTATGAAGTTTTATTACATGCAATATGTAAAGGCATTATTTACTCCTCAGGCTGACAAATTCATGGTTATTGCGACAATGCATTTTTTCAATGTGTTATTTCTATAATATTGAAGTGGAACTATGCCAAAATGCTTTGAATATTCCTGATTGTGCAAGGTTGCAATTTGGTTTACTTTCATTTACAGTTTTATTACCTCAGTTTTATATTCCCATTTTAACATATCAGTTCAGGATGTTCATCTAGTGGGAAATGTGTAGGAATTTTTCATTGTACATATGTGAGAATGTACGGGAAAGTCAATGTTCTATCTGGTAATTTGAAAGGATTGTCGAAGTTTCTACTATTTGGAAATTCCCTAGAGTATTTGGTAGTATTTCAACGTATATTGAAAGTTTTAGTGAGGCATTAGATTCGCGAAAGGTAACTTTTCTACGACAAGTCAACCAGAACCAATGTTACTATTCTGTGTGCACCAACTAATGTGTATGGCATGGTTAGCCAAGTCAGTTAGTTTAAGTTTTGGAAGTGTTAGTTATGCCTCAGTTTTATGGAATGTGGCATAAAATTACTGTATCAGTAGTGTAGAATGTGTGAGAACTCGTGCACGCCCACACACGTAGCTAGGGATTGTATGAGTCATAGATTGTTTGCAAATAGCCTACATCATAATTACTTACTACTGTTAAAATTGTCAGACGTAACAACTGTGTATTATTAAGTACTTAAGATTCCATTATATCCCGGATGTACAAATTATTTGTTTTTAAGTTGTAATAAAATGTATTTAGATAGATCCAATTTAATGTATATGTTCTTCAAACTTTTTGCACAAAATTTTCTTTATGCATTTAATTCAATTTGTAAACAGTGAGACAAAAATATTGTACAAATTTTTTTTTCTCTAAGTGTTTACGAATCACACAATGCAGATTTAGTCCAAAATTTTAAGGGCGCGGTCTACCGCAATTTTCATCAACATTTAAAAAAAATTTTCTGTACCAGATATTTTTTTTCTTATTTTAGACACAAAATGTAACTAAATTTGACTCTTATGAAATTTTTTTATCTCTCATAGTTTTTGCGTAATGGCATATTAGTAATATTTTGCATGTTTCCGTTTTAAGGAGTACACTTAAAACCAACTAATTTACCAAACACAAAAAAATCACAATGTATAAAGACATTGCAGGCTACAATGTCATGCTCATAAGAATTAAGAATAAAAGTTATTTGTATTAAAAAATTTTTTTTGAATTTTTAAAATTTTTATTTTTAGTTTCAGCATTTTTTAAAAGTACAAATTATTTTTATTCTTTATTTTATGAGCATGACATTGTAGCGTGAAATGTCTTTATCCACTTTGATTTTTTTGAGTTTGGTATATCAGTTGGTTTTAGTGTAGTCCTTAAAACGGAAACATGCAAAATATGACTTTAACAAGCCATTATGTGAAAACTGTGAGAGATAAAAAAAATTTCATAAGAGTCAAAGTTAGTCACAGTTTGTATCTAAAATAAAAAAAGAAACTGATACAATTAAAAATTGAAAAATGGCAATGAAAATTGTAGTAGACCACGCCCTTAAAGAACATGTACATAAATTTGGTTCTATCTGAACATATCTTTAAATTTTCTTTTAATGAATTTTATGACTTAAAAATTAAGAATTTGTACATCACAGGTATAGTAGAATTTTAAGTATAAACTTTTTTTACTCAAAGACTTTATGATAGTAGCTTAGTTCTCAACATTAATTTTATAATTTGTAAACAATTTATTTCTGTAATGACAATCACATTTGTAGGTGGGTTGGCTTTAATGTAGGGAGCATAAAAATTTTTTCACCTTTGATCTAAATTGATTCTTATTCAGAATCTTAATTTATACATCTTTTTGTATGTTATGTCTTGCTTGCAATGCAGTACCACCATAGAAAAATGTTGTATTTGTTTTGTTGCAATTATTTCAACATTGGTACTAGTACAGGCACTAGCATTCACCTGCACCTTTGTCAGTAACCGTATTGCTGTTTATTTTTACATCAAGGTAATATGTTAGCATATGAGGAGTGTGAAGCTAAAGCTTTTATTTGTGAAGCAGCATTTGCTTATGTTCCAGTAGGCTCTATTTATGCAATGTTTATTTTCCATGTATAATTGCCCTTGCCTTTTACCTGTGCTTATTTATAATTACGGCAGAGTGCCTGACCAGCAGTGTCAATCCTATGCACGGACTCTGTTAAGTGCACTAAACAGTGAGCGTGAGAAATGTGCACATAAATATGATTTGTTCTTGTTTGTTATTTCTTAGAAATGTTTTATGATAATATAAATATTGTTGACCAGCATTACCTGTGGACTTCGTATCCACGGTTTTCACCAACCGCGGTTCGAAAGTAAGGAAAAAAATAAAAAATATAAAGATGAAATTCTTAAGCAATTGTATTTTCGCATGTGCCCCACAAACTACTAGCGCGCTACTCGCTGTGCATGATAGCAGCTAGTCTTGTGTTGGCAGCCACTGTTATCTGCTTTGTTATGCAGTGTGCTAGGTGCAGGCAATAAGTTTGATGGGGCAGGCAGGAGCAGCAAGGAAGCGATGCAGTGTTTGTGTGGGCGGCAGCGTACTTCACTCGCATACATCTTGTCGCTCGCTGCATGCTTCCAAAACAAAATAATTTGATATATCGTGCAGGCCGCGTCACCGGCTCACAAACTGCTTCCACACAGATCACACACGTGTATTTAATTATATTGACTTGTTTGCCTGCTTGCCACCAGCACATAGGGCACGTCCTTGAAGTGCCTGTACTATGTGCAGTTGTATACGATTCCGTGCCTGCAGTGTAATGTTTCGAATTTATTGGTTTGTGGACATACGCCATTGCTCATGTTTTGTTGACCAAACGTGTATTGAAAAACAAAGTGACAAAATACAAATAAAATACACAAAAGACAGAAAACGTAAGCAAAACAATCCCAGAGGAACTTTGTCAGTTTTTTTTATTTCAGCAAGAATTCTAAAAATTGAATTCAGTCAATAGTTTGATAACATCCAAACTCAATAGACAGGCGTAAAGAAACACCAGGTTCCCAATATGAGAAAAGATGGAAAAAAATTCATAAATAGTGGACAGTGTACAACAAAAAAAAAAAAAAAAAAAACAAGAGACAGCACAAGTTAAAATCAACAAAAAAGTGCAAAGTTTCTGGGATTGATAACTATCCCCGTCTTCAGGCTTAAGACACAGCTGGTCAGAACACCAAGATGCAAATGAAGTTCACTAGAAAATTGGTGCTTATGTAGTCTGGATGGTCCAATGTTACTCGGCCATTAGTAGCAAAACTTGTGTGATTGGCTGGGCTCCCAGCCAATGAGAGGCAAGTACTCTCCTGATTGGCTGAGCACCTTGTATTGATGTTGGCTGGTGTTCTGCCGAGACTGTTAAACATAAATAAGTTTGTTTTATTTAATTATTTTTCTGTAGCACTGTTTCTTTTTTACTAAAGTTTGCCACGTATTTTTTAGTTCAGTGCTCTGTTGGCTTATGATGGTTTTGTTTCTGGCTATGTAAGCTTATTCTTTAATTTTCCATTTAATTTAGTCTTTTTCCCGAATTATTGGGTCAACTGAGTCCCAGAGAATTTTGTGGCTATTTTCCCACGCATGTTCAGCAATTCTGGATTTCTGTATTTTAGCCTTTTTCATGATGGTCTTGTGTTCTTTGACACAAGTGGATAATGTTCTGCCAGTTTCACCTATGTATAATGAGCCACATTCGCATGGTATTTTGTATATGCATTTGCGGGTCTGTTGTTTATCTACTGTCGGTTTTACTTTAGTGAGAATGTTTTTTACTGTGGAACTGTAACGGAATGTTTTTTACTGTGGAACTGTAACGGAATGTTTTTTACTGTGGAACTGTAACGGAATGTTTTTTACTGTGGAACTGTAACGGAATGTTTTTCGTAGGTCATATTTGTTCACCAGCCTTCTTATTTTTTCAGAGAGTCCACGGTCATACGGAATAATAAAGAATTCCAAAAGGTGGTTTGTCTGTGGCGACTTCGCACTTTGGCGAATTAGATTCTCTTAACTGCTTCTCAATGATAAATCTTAAATATTGGTTGTTCATAAATTCTTTTCTTAGGTGGCACTTTTCCTCAATCTTAGATATTGGTTGTCCATAAATTCTTTTCTTAGGTGGCACTTTTCCTCAATCTTAGATATTGGTTGTCCATAAATTCTTTTCTTAGGTGGCACTTTTCCTCAATTAATGTTCCCTTGTCTGAGCAGATATTTTCTGCTCGGTTAGCTAGGGTGCGAACAATGGCCGTCTTTGTACTTGTTGGATGGTTGCATTCGAAATGTAGGTATTAACCAGTATGTGTTGGTTCCTGTAAACTTTTGTTGTAAGTCTGTGGTTTTCTTTGGAGACAAGGGTATCTAGGAAAGGAATGCTATTGTTAGATTCTATTTCATGTGTGAACTATATTGATGGCTGGAGTGAATTGAGGAAATCTGAAAAGTCGGCCAGTTTTTCCAGTCCATGTTGACGAACAAGGAAAGTGTCGTCTACATATCACAGCCAAATTTTGGTCGAAGTAGCTGTGTTATTTAGTACCTCTTGTTCCAGACTCCCCATGAATATGTTTGCCATGAAAGGTAAGAGTAAGTTCTCCATTGTCATGCCATCAGTTTGTTTATAGAAATTTTCTTTAAACTGAAAGTATGTTGTGGGACACAGAGTGTCATGAGTTCCATTATGGATGAGATGGGTATGGATGTTCTTTCGCTAAGAGTACTGTCATTTTCCATTTTGGATTTCACTGTGGCGAGCGTTTCTGCTACTGGAACATCGGTGAACAAGCTCTGGACATTGAAACTCACCAGGATGTCAGACGGTAATACCTCTAGGGTTCCCATTGCAACAAACGTTTAAAAATCTCAACAGTGTAGTGTTTCCAATAAAGAAAGGCTGTAGTGATCCTTCTAAACCAAAGAGTGATCACAAAATTTTTGGTTTGATTGACAAAATGAAAATGCTACATTGAATAAAAGACATGTCTTTTGGAAATGTTGGTTGCAGGTACGGGAAAAAAACAAGTATATCATTCGTACATCACATAATAGAGCACGACAAATAAAATAGTGTTAGTACTGCACTGAAAACGGCAAAAAAAATTGCATTAAGTTAATTTCATGGTAATGAGCGGCATTGTGTTAAGGGGCCTCCATACCTGCGCTTCCAGTGCGTTGCAGCGATGTACGAATATTGTTTTTTTGACAAAATTATTTAACAGACATTATCAAAATCAAAATGGCCAAAAATGACTTTTCTAGACTGCAGTATTTGGGAAAATAACACCCAGAAACGTAAAACACAGCAATAGAAACAAGCATTAGACGTTGAATTATGTTACCTGAAATAAAATAATGTGGTCATTGATTAAAGTCAAATAGTAAAAAGGGTAATAGTAAAGCACTGCACGCCAGCTGATTGGCTTGCGTATAGAGGCGATAATACTGTTGCGTGTTGGCCGGGCAGCAGGCACATTACATCATGCTGGGTGGTCAGCCCCGTGAGTCAACCAGTGGTGTCATGGGTTTCCGCAGCTATGTCGCAACTCCCGAGAGACGTCACTGGTTTTCCCCGATGATGCCAGTGCGAGTACGTGACTCTCAACTACTACGACCGTGGTAATGTCTATTTTTAGACTCTAGGT
>PNEQ01059314.1:0-18106 GCA_003012365.1 Medauroidea extradentata
CGTAAGATTGATGATATTTATTGCTTGATTGCGCACAATACACTACTATATGCAAGGTGCTAAGCGGGCCTGGCCCTATAGCCGGCCAGTAGCTGAAACACTGTAGACAAAGCTGGCCGAGGCCGCGGAAATAATTAAAGTGAATAAATCCCGGGGGCCGTGAGTTGACCGGGATGGGTGACGAGCACGGGGGATGTCGGTACTAAAAACAGATTCTAAAAAAACTTACACTATTGTCGTGATGGTGATTGATTGCAAAACGGTTGATGGTCCCCTGTGACACGACGCGTGTACACCCTAGGCCCGCCGAGCTACAACTGCCGGAAGATGGCGATGCGCAAGGCCTCCAGAGCTCTCACGCACGCCACTTCCGGTGAGGTGAATTTATATTTTACAAACATGGAAAGACATATAACCCTGATTTACATTATTGGAACGGGCGGCTGCCCTAGAGTGTTTTTAGTCTATAATTATGTTTTCCGGTTGATGTGGCTTTTTGGTGAGTTCGTTTAAATGTTTTGGCTAATTACTGTTGGTCTACATTTACACTACACTTATAATTTACACACTATTAGTTCGTGGTTCGTCTATATTGCGGAGGTGGTGGAGGTGTTGGGGAGGCGACAATGGGTCTTAAACGCGGCGCTAGGCGGGTCACTTCAGTAGCTTTGTTTAGGCGGGTTGTACCATTTACGTCTTATACACCCAAAGGTGTAGTAGGGTGTAGTGGGTGTAGATGGTCAGAGACCAAAGGTGTAGGAAGTGCAGAAAATCCGCTGAACGCCTTGGTGTAGTTGAGTGTGAATTGTTTTTTTTTTCTGTAAGTAAACGTAAATATTGCGAGATACTTTTTAAATGCAGACAAAGGAGGATGCAGGTGATGAATCCGATGACGAACGTTCTGTTTACACCACAAATTTGAGCAAATCTGCGCTGTGTTTTGCATGAATTACGAATTTGAATAAAATTAAACTTTGGTCCTATGAACTTAATGTACCTACAACCTTACTGCAGCTCATTTCATACGTCACATAACATGTAATTCTACTGGAAACTGAATGTCCATTCTTAAATTTATTGTATTAGATTTACGAGTGGATGTAATTACAGTACATTCATAAAAGTCATGGAGGTAAGAATGATGATAAAAGTAGTAACATAACCCACAAATATTACAAAAAAAAATAGGAATACAAATAGCAATTTTATTTTACACACCTCCCAGATGAAACTGAATACAATTTTTACTATATATAAGATGTTCTGATTCAACATTTGAAAGATAACTTCTAAAAACTATTAAGCTACCTTTAACACGTTTCGAATATAATAAACTACTCTAAAGTTAGTATCGATACCAATCTAGCCTCTTGGGTACTTAGAGCTTGGGTAACTACCATTTGCTTATGTTGTCTATGGAATGTGAATAAAATTTTGAATTGTTCGGAACGGCGGGGTTGGTGAATTGGTTTTTAAACTTGTTCGTAGCTGACGTAGCCGTTCCATTCTTGTTGCAGCCTACAATACAGGTAAATATATAGTCGAAAAATAATGTGTTTAATTTCGCGAATCTGAGATTTCCTTCGTGGGGAATCCCCGTGTTAAACATGTTTAAAACAAACGTTAAAATTTGCGGTGATTTTTTTTTCTCAGGTAATTTTACTGTAGCTGTTTTTGTAGTGTGGCTGTAAGCTACGTCCTCATCATCATAGTAATCGATGGGTTTCAGTGCACAGTGAGAAGTGTACCTCATAAAACAAGGTAAGCTTACATTTAATGTTTTTTTAAATTTTTTATGTTTACATTAAGTGTTCTTCATCACTGTAGGTCTAAAGTTCCTTTCCTCTTAAGAGGAGTCCTTCGCGGTGTCAAATTTCCACCTTTGACGCGTGGGAACAGCATAGCGATAAGAGCGAGTGTCCCACGCTTGACGAGAAGCATATCGCCTCTATTCGCAGCGCGCCAAACTGGCGTGCTAGGTTTCCGCTGTAGTCTTTTTACTATGGGACTTTAAGCGGTGGCCCCAATATTTTATTTTGGAATAGTTTGAAGTAAAGACCAAAGCATGCCTCTCGTTTTGCACTTTACGAATTCAGGTAACATTCTCGGAGTTACAGCAGTCTAAAAAACCCGATTTTAGCCATTTTGAGAGGCCCGAAAATCATGTTTCTAACAAGCGTACTGCATTTTTGCAAAACTAGAAGCATAGTTTCAAGTGTGTGTTCTTTTCGTAGATAAACATAATATGAATAACTTAAGCGGTTTCGCGTAAAAATGTATGCGCGTGACAAGCTGCAACGCTGTCCATGCGCCAGTCGAGGACTTCTCTTAACCATCGTATCTCTGCCTTTTCCATTTATTCATTACTCATGTAGCTACCCTTCTCTGCACCTTTTCTAGTTCTTGTACCTTCACCTTCACACATGGATCCTGTTCTGCGGCTGCGTATTCCAACATTGGCCGAACCATTGTGCAGTATACCTTCTCCTTCAATTCACCACTAACTCCATTCAACATCCTTCCCAGTAGGCTCAAAGCCCTCCTTTCCTTTTTAACTACTCTCTCCACCTGTTTAGTCCACCTCAGATCCTGTTACACAACCCCTAGGTACCTATATTCTGCAGCTTTCTCTGTTTCCTGCCTATTCCATTTATATACACTTCTGCTCACCATTCTCTTCCTAGTAAACCTAACCAACTTAGTCTTGCGAACATTATTCTTCATTCTGTTCTCCTCTGTCCAAGACCACAGCCTATCAATATCTGCTTTCAAGTTGTTTCCACTGCCTACCTCTGTGTACAGCACACAGTAATTTGCAAAGAATCTTATTTTCCTGTAATCCTTAGTCCCATTATGGTGCATAACAGAGGACCCAATACACTTCCCTGCAGCACTCCTGATGTCACTTCTCCCTCCTGTGACATTGCTTCCTCTACTTTCACTCTCTGCCTACGCCCCTTGAGGAAGTCCCCTGATCCATTTCACCAAAGACTTGTCTGGCAGCTGGTCTAACTTGTCCATAAACTTCCTATGAGACACCTTGTCAAATACCTTTTCAAAGTCTATGAAATAGGCATCTACCTGCTTCCCCTCATCGACTGCCTGCACTATATCCTCCCAACAAACCTGCCAGCTGAGTCTTACATGAGTAACCCTTTCTAAAGCAGTGTTGTTACTCCTGAAGCCAATTCTTTTCGTTCATAACGTTCACCATGTATTGCACTACCAATCTCTCCATTACGTTCCCTGTACTCGATGTGAGACGTAGATTATACCTACTACATTTCGGTAAATAATAATAAGTTATATACTCGCAATTGAGCTAACACCCGGTGGCGAGCAGACTCCTCCCCATCCCCACAGCACCAATCCTCTAGTTCCTTCATAAACCTTTCTACTCCCCTCACAGTCACCAACTTCTCCTCCACACTCTCTGAATTTTCTCACTGCTGCTACGTGCTACTTTTACCTTTAAACGTTCCCTTGGTTAATTTGCAGGCCAAACTTCCCCATCTACCCCTCCCCGTTCATCGCCCTATACAACTTGACCAGCCTTTTCACTCTCCTCCTGTCCCTACACGATTACTCCTCACCGGCCTGACCCTGCCTTTCATTTATTCATCACCCGCCTTGCTGCGCTTCTGTGTACATTCTCCATCTCCTGCACCTTCCTTCCCCCCACATATGGATCCCACTCCGCAACAGCATATTCCAATACTGGATGAACCATCGTACAATGTGCCATTCCCATCACCTCACCACAAACCCCTTTCAACACCCTCCCGAGCAGTCCTAAAGCCCTTCTTTCCTTCTTAATCACTCTGCCCATCTTAGATCCGCATGTATCACTACTCGTAGGGCCTACAGTCCATACAGTATAAGAATTCCATTTTTGGCAGATCATAAAACAGTAGGACAATGCAAACAAAAACATATGTATCCTTCCTCCACCATGTGCTTTCCAGCTGACAATAAAAACATGTCAACAGTTAAGATCTACATGATTGCAATGTAATCCAATATATGTTGTGATTTTCTTTTGATTATTTTTTTTTAGATCTAGGACAAGTAATTTATTTTAAATAGGTACAGCTGCACATTAATATTACTGTGGTTAGGTGTGAATTATTTCATATTACAATAATGGATAGCCTACTCTTTTGATGTTAACTTAATATAATCATTCAAAATTTTACATTATTTATTGTATATTTTCTTAGGTATGAACAAATTGTAACGTTAAATGGCATTAACAAAAATAGGCAAACATGTATGGGCAACTTACGTTTTTTTATTTTTACTTGACATTTAAAAATATTAAATAATAGTAGCTTATTTGGTTACAACAAACTGAAGTTGCAAGAGCACATGACAGTGCAAGCAAACATCTTTAAACTAAAATAATAAATAAAATAATTTATGCAAGCATTATTGCAATTATTTTTTGTGTTGCCTTCAATTTGGTTCTGCACGATCAGATCATAAAGCGGTACAGGCGTAGTTTAAGTTTGAAGTAGTCGACTATCAAAAAACGGTACCATTTGTGGTAGAGCGTACCTACGAAATATCAGTGTTATCATAGTCATGCGACTCACAATACTTAAAAAAAACTTGTTAACGTACATAGCAAAAATTTGTGCTCTCACAACCTAAACGGAAATAATATATCAATAAAAAGCGTAGGCCTAAGTAATAAACAAACATGGGTAGTCCTAGTTGCCCAGATCAGCTTTAAATCATTTTGTTGATTAACATACATCATTAAACAAGTACAATTTAATGACCGGGAAGTAAGTAGGCATAGGTCTTCTGGCCTTTTCTTTTGTCAATATGTAGGCCAACATTTCTGCAGCTGACAGGCACAAAATCTCACGTGGACTTGATAGTAACCACTTACTTGCAAAAAAAAACATTAAACACTAACTTTTTCGTTAAGAATTTATTGAGTAGGCACCTTGAAAAAGCATGTTTACATATAGGACTACCTACAACAAGAACCATAAGTGTTTACCCACAAATTCTGTTAAAATAAAAGTTAGGTAACATTTTTTTTTTTTTTTTTTTTTTTTTTTAATTTTCTCTGGATTTACAAAATGGTTTCCATAAAATTTCCCTAATGCTGCCACATTTTTTGTTAAGTTTTATGTTATGTCCGTTTCAACTTTGCAGCCATGTTTGCAAATCTATTTGGGAAATATTAACACACCTAATGTCATGGTAATATCGCTCGCTAATGGATATAAAACTTACTGACGGGGAAATTAAATATCACACTACGAAAATATCGCAGTCCTTTAGAAATCACTTGGTGATAAATATCGCAAAAAAATTTGTCCTGAAGTAAGTATCCAATGCATTGCACCAGGCGAGTCTTTTAGAGGGGGCAGGGAACATTTCCCCTCAATAATGTGCATATTTTTATTGTAATATAAAATATATTAGCACTTAAATAATACTTCTTCTAGGGATCTAGTTATATACACTAACTATAACAATAAACCTCATTTAAAATGAAGTACGTTGGTTCACATAACCATTCAACGCCTTTCTCATAGATCACTCTCATTTGTGCAGTCACGGCCTGCTTCACTCGTAGTCATAGAGATGACTTTCCTAGAGTCAGTAACGTTTGAAAAAGTAGCAAAGCTTCCCTCATCGGAAATGACAACAACATACTCAATGCACTAGGCCCTATAGATATCTCTAAATGTTAAACCACATCAAAATGAAATAAATCTTCAAATCGTTACTCACGGACACAGTGTGACTACAGCCACCACTATAACAATTGCCTCGTCATATCAGTTACATTTTGGGTAGTACTGTACTATTAGTGTGTTTCAGCTGTAATATAACTCGCGCGCATCAACGGCTTGTCATTGGGAGGGGAGAGATGGAAGGGGACACGTCCATCCTTTCCCAACCCCAAACAAATATTGTTATCTTAGTACAGTAGTGTACCAAGAGACACCAGTTATTGAACACTGGTTAATTAATTTTTTATGGAAGTATTATTGAAGATGGAGGAAAAAATTAGCAAGCTTCTGTAATATGTTGGGTATGCACGCCCGGAAACGGGACTAAGAAACTCCGCCCTCCCCCACCAATCTCCACCTAATGAAATGTTTGAATTTACACTACATAGAATAGTGTAATGGAATCCGGAAACTGTTTAAGTAACACAATTTTGCACCTTAAAAGCTTAATTTTTCCAGGAGAAGGCCCTAGATCCCCTCCCACCTCTTCATTGGGAGGGGGATTGGTGTTACTTGTAACATTCTCATCACCTAACATTTTTCATTGGTGTTTTTAAATTCAAGGTTACTATAGCTTGATATCGAGTATATTTAACCTTGTAATAAAGCTTATAAAAAAACATTATGAAACTAATTAGGTATTGAGATTTGGGTCCCTTGCGAAAAAGTTTTTCCGCTTTGTGCGCCTCATCCCGTACCAAAAAGATGAAGCCTCCACATTCAAACAGTGAAAAAGAGAAAGGTAAAGCGAGAATGATTTTTTTCATTTCACTTGTTGTAAAAATTAAATACTAATCGCACAATTATTTCTGAATATTTCTGTAACTTAAAATATCCAGAAGAAATAAGTGAACAACATTTTCACTGTCAATATTTAGCGAATGTGTTTAATAATGTAGCCTATTGATTGTGTAATTCATCATTGTAACAAGTTATAAAATAAAGTGATTTAAGTCATTTAAATTATTTCATTAGTAATTTAAGTTTGCATACAGATACCAAATATTTTTAAAACTGCATCATGTAATATTCAGGTATATTCTGGTATTTAAATACTGATTTGCAGTGGGACAAGTTTCCAACAGGTATTACAACTGTGCGTTTGCAAAAATGTTCACTGACACCATTTTATATGAAACAATCACAATTTCAACCAGCTATGTATGTATAGGATCTTTTGGTATGAAAAATGCTTAAAGAGCGCCATTTCTTGCCTTGAAACCCTAAATTTTCCCGTAAAGGAACCCCCCCCCCTGGATCCCCTCTCCTATCTCCAGCTCTGGTGGGTCGGGTGTTCCTCAACAACTACAACTAGTCTTCCCCTGCAAAATTATGAGCTTTCGACGAACATTATCGCACTACGTACTATAGAATTAGAAGTATAATGAGACACTATACAATTTCTACATGCTCTCACTAACCACTACATAAAACTGTTATAAAATTATCACTAATAATTTTAAAGCATTATTTGCAACGAAATTCACATCTTACTGTGGTACCTTTTTCAACAGTATTGCAATGCAAAAATTCACAAAACTAAACGTAAAAATAGGAGGCATTCATGACTAGTGGACTATAAACATGAAATTCTTTATTCATGCTTAAATGAGTACAGGTATTACACATTAATAATACTTGAATATGTCGCTGAATTATTAAAAATAGGCCTAATTACGAAAATACAAATAATAATGGTACAGTGTATCTTACACAAAATTAGGGTATTACTGTGTAATAAAAACAATGCCATCTTCAAAGAAGAAGAAGAAATGGATTACTGAGTGTGAGAAGCTATCCAACTTTTTTGTTTCCAGTACGAAGATCTTGTTTTGGAGACACAGAACAAGTAATTCGATACCCAGTGCTTTTTATAGTCTTACGTTACCTGCGCAATGTCATAAAATTACATAACACTTGCATAAAGCAACTGACGACAGCAACTATCATTTCATAAACTTATCTAATTAATATGTTGAAAATTAAATAGTAAATATTACACTCATTGACCAAGTCATCAAGAGTACTGAGTTTGATAATATTTAGTCCAGTAATAGTTATTTGGACCGTAGTTTTTTTATTTTCGTTTGAGGCACGAAAACGGAAAGGCAATAAGTAGACTCCAATGTGTGTGTTAAACATTGCAGGGTACCAAACTAGCGTGCAGTGTTTTTGTAGAAAGCGTTTTTTCAATGGAGTTTTAAGTGGGGACCCTATTATTTAATCTGTGGAAAGCATGTGTCAGGTATCTATCGTATTATTTTTCTGGTATTTTTCCAGCTACAGAAATGTAAAAATAATAATAGTAATAAAAATAAATAAAATTACAACTTTTGAGGAGCTGGTAATTGTGTTTTATTTTATAAGCGGGTGGTATTTTTAAAATGACAGAGACAGATTGACGTGTCTTTTTTTCGCATACGAAAGGCAGTAGAAACACTTTAATTAGTTATACATACGGACCCCTGTTTTCGTGGAAAGAATTTTGACCCACTTTGATTCGATGGCTTACATACACATCTGCAGTTCTGCTTTGTGGTCTGCGATTGTATATTTTAACTATCACGAACCTTGGGATTCTACCGGCAAACGCGTTATGTTGCAGGAACGTTATTGTAATTGGCTCAGCCAAATGAGATACGGCTGTTCACATAGACACACTGCCAATAACCATGAAGCAGAATTGTGTATGTATACAAAAGGCACTGAAACAAACTGGGGCAAAATTATTTTCGTGAAAAACACTGGTCCCTAGTTATACATAAAAAAACTACTTTTCGTACCACGCTACAAAGAAGCTCGTGCGCCAGGTCCAACTAACTGCCTACCTGCACGTCAGCAGCTCAGAAATGACAGAGACATAAGGTTGATCTTGAAACGTGCATCAAATGCAGCATCACCTTAATGAACCAAGCTCTGATATTGCATGCCAGGTTCCCGCGAACTGTTTTTCCTATGGGATACTAAGCGGTCACCATATAGTTTTATTGGTGTAAAGTCTGTAGGTTGCAATCTGAGTCTCACATACATCCAGTTAGTACATTGTGAAGTACGGGAGTCTGAAAAGGTCTATTTTAACTACGTTTAGGGCTTAAAATCTGTGTGTGTAATGAGCATAGTATCTTTTGAATAACATACCGACCTTGTGTGAAATTTGTTTTCTTTTCGTACATTGGCACAATGGACACACGTGAAAGTTTTTTAGTAGAAAAAACCTATTTACGAACGCGCGGCAACTCTTTTGAAGCGCGTCTTAATGGCACAAATTTACAAAATATACTAAAGCTTATTGTTATGAAAAAAGTCCTAGCTATGCTTATTTTAAAATTTATTGCTTACAATGAAATGGTAACTGCTTACAAAATGTTTTCCATAAAATTTCCATAATACTGCCACATTTTTTAAAATTTTATGTTGTGTCTATTTTCACTTTGTAAATATATTTGGGAAATATTAACACACCTATTGTCATGGTATTATCTCTCACTAATGGATGTAAAGACTTACTGACTGCGAAGTAAGGTATTAGCATGGTTGTTTTAGTTTCTTCTACGTTACTCTGTTCAAGAAAAAAATTTGTAATGTCTTGTCTTTTTTTCTCAAAATAAAACATGTTTATATTGTGACTTACGACAACTGGTGTAATTTTGATGTACGACTACATATTATATCACAACTTCTGTACTAGATTTGTTTATCCTGAGCTAAAACTTTTAAACCTTAAAGTTGAGTTCAAATAAAAAGACTTCCCTCGTAATGGATGCTATCATGTCATCGTCGAAAGTACCACTATACGATTAAAATAGCAAGAAAAATGTGCCGCAATGTAAATCGCGAAAATCATATTGCAATAAAAATCGTAAAACATTGCGCGCTGCTATAAAAATCACAAAACTTGCGCTGTGATAAAAATTGAAAAAAATTGTGCTGTGGTAAATATTGCAAGGAATCGCGCTGCAATAAAAATTGCAAGGTACTGTATCGTACTGCAATAAATATCGGAAAAATGGAAAAATTGTGCTGCGGTAGATATCGGAAAAATTGCGCTTCGATAAAAATAGCAAAAATTACAAAATATTGCGCTTGCAATGTATCGGAACAAAAATATCGTGCACTATTTTTTTGAAAATATATTGCATTGCATGCGAAATATTGCACAACCCTACGCATAATACACACTATTTTCAATGTCGGCGATGGAAGTTAACCGATTTGTTGATCAGGGCTGCCACTACTGCTTCATCAGGTCATACAATCACGTCCTGTTGTTTTAAATGGTATGTTATTCTGCCACTTGTTTAGCATGTGTTGAAAATATTGGTAGCATCTGCTGTCAAAACACATAATTCTTACATTGGATAGACAGTAGATATTTATATTCAGCGGTTTCTTCTATCTCCTGCCCATCCCATCCGCAGGGGATAGTTTAGGGGAGGGCACAGAGGGCACGCGGCCTTTCTTGACCTGAACACTATTTCCGACAATAGTTTGGCTACTACTCATAAAAACTTCTCTGTCAGTGCTATAAGAGTTTATAACAAGTTACCTGACAAAGTGAAAGAACTGCAACCAAGTGATACGAAGAGAGGACTGAAAGCATGGTTAATTTAAAATCCTTTTTATAATTTGAATGCATTTTTAGAATTAAAAAGTGAGGATATGAATATGAAAATTTTGTTTCTTGAGGAAGTCTGTTGTAACAATCTGTTACTTAATAACAAATGATAAATAAATAAATACGGTGTTTTAATCGGGGGAAGTGGGGGGGGGGGGTGTCTCAGTAAAATGCACAAGGTTTTAACTCTGTCAAGTCTTTATGTATATTACACCGTACTATTTGTTGTTAATAACACCTGTAATCCCACTAACAACAACATTCATAACTATAATATCATAGCGTATTCCAATGGCTTACACTGAGTGCGCACTTGGTGCGTACCTTAAATTAAAAATGTGCGGCCATCACGTGATTGCCCACAGAAAGTTAGAATTGTTTATGCCCTAATAACTGGAACACGCCGCACTTCCAGTGCAAAACATTTGTGACGACAAGTGATTTACAACATAAAATTTTTCATACCCAGACATTATGAAAAAAGTGGGAGTGAAGGTCCACAATGTTTGCAAAGTTATTCTTTCACTTTTTTTTTTGTCTAAGAACTAAATGTAGTTAAGTACTCACGAACTGCTCGTGGTTACTAACCTTATAGTCAATGTAATAACAAACATTACTATCAAGATAACAACTGTATTTTCGCTATTTATTGATTGTATTGAGTGTCAATTGATTGCAGAAATAATACCATAATAATAATTTACGTATTGTTTACATGTCACAGGTCGTCGCCATACTTGCACTCGGACAACCACACTGTCTCTAGAACCAGCGCAATAAAACTTGCCTGCGGTGCGCACCTGGCGAGTGCAAGTCACCATTGGAACACAAAAATGATTGCACTCGGAGAGTGCGGGTGGGGTCTGGAACACGCGGCACTCACCCAGTGCGCACAGAGTTCAGTCAAGTGCTGTCATTGGAATACGCTATCAGACAGGCAGCTGATCTACACATAGAACCAAGAAATGTACCACATGGGCATAAAACTGATAAACAAACTTTCTGCTGTTTTAAAAATACTTCAATAATGTTAAAAAATTCAAATATGAATTGAAATCATAATTAGTTATGAAAACCTATTATAATGTTGATGAATATTTAATTGATACACACACCATTTCATGACTCTAAATTCAAGTAAAGACTTTATAAATAATTAGTGCTATGTTTATTTAACTTGACTGTAAGTGTATTTGTTAATATCTTTGTGAATGTGTATCATATGCGATGCATATTTCTATGTACATACTTATTTTAAAGGATAATGTAATGCTGAGAAGTCACACTCAACGTGTATTGGGGTTTATGTGACACTTTAATTAATGAAATGAAACTGTGCATCCCTGGTAAATTTATGTTTTATATTTTTAGCTTTGGCAAGAAAAAAAAATATAAACACACACACCTCGGAGGCATAAGACAGTATGTCCATTTTTTTCCAAAATGCACTTTTTACCTTATACGTTACAACAGCTTTAAGTAATTTATATTGGCATACAACACAAAGTCAGTGTTGTGTAAAAAAAACGTTTTTTTGGTGTTATATAGCTGAATTCACCAGTTTTCTCCTGAAAAATATGATTTTTGTGACATAGTGTCTTATGCCCTCCGAGGCACAGATACACACACACTGTCAAACGTTCAGCCACTTACCCATCTTGTTTAAATCTCTATGAAGTACTTTTTCTCGTAGTTAAATTTAAAATTGTAATAAAAGAGTATATTCCATTTTCAGTATGTGTTCGTGAAGTGTTCGGGATAGTACAACAGGATTCAATAATATAGTAATTGGGGACATGATTCATTTAAATTCATCCTTTCAAAATTTAAATATGAAAATACAGTCAGGAACTTTAATGTAGAATAGTTTGTTTATTTTCCTGGCTTGTTTGGTTTCAAATTGACCACAGTAGAATTTTAATTCTTTTTTTCTAATTTTTGAGTTTCAGCAATTTTAGCATATTATTTAATTTTCCCTGGTAAAGTGTGTAACTTCTTGTGTTGCAAGCTTCTCCCGGCTGTAGGATTTCTGGTGCTGACGTAGTGGTTGATCGCTTGCTTCATGGAATTTTCTCCATGACGTAGGTTATTGACGCACGTAGGTCAGCCATCACAGAGGGTTACTTTGGGTATTGCGCCGCGAAAGTTGTTCCACTGTTGCGCACCTTTTGTCCCCAATTATTATATTTGTGTGGATAAATAATATTAGTTTGATGCAAAAACCATAAATTGGAATTTTGGAATACTTTGTTTCACGTTTTAAGAGTAATTTTGCTGGTTTTGATAAATTTTGGTTACTGTTGTGTCACTCCGACGAGGTGTGCTTTTTGTTACCATGTCTGTTGCCGTGAGTGAGTCAGTGAGTGCCGGGCGCTGGCCCGTGGTAGTCAGTGAGGCTCTGGCGGTGGCCCAATGCAGTTGTCAGTTAGTCTTTCAGTCGGACTCAGTCGGTGGTAGTAGTTTGTGCCATAAATGTGTGAAAACATGGCCAACGTATAATAAAATTGCGGGCAACGGGCGGGTGTTTATTTATTTATTTATTTTTTGTTGTGTTTAATGGAAGTCGGACATCTGACAGTTTTATTTGTGTTTGGTGCACAACCCGCCATTTTGTAGAAACATCACGAGTTCAAAAAATATGTAAAAGGTGTTAGTAAAAATAAATCAACAGTTGCCTTAGTAAGCGAGTTTAATTAGTGAAATCACAATGGTTGTTTTAACCCTGCAAATAACTTAACCAAACTGAGCTATCAGGAGCACGCCAAGCTACATAACCTCAACACTCCGAACAGTGAGACAACAAATACATCATACACGCCACATCTATTGCGCCTCGAACAACAACTACGTAAAAGCAACCGCCCCGTTACATTTTGGCGCCAGAACAGGAACACAACAGGGACTACATAAACGCAGCAGCAGCAGCCGGGTCACATCTGATGCCAATGAACAGGGACAACACATACCTACAAAACACAACTCGTTACGACACACACACACACACACACACATACATATACACATATATATATATATATATATAGTTCAAAATAAACATTTCGAAGCCATCCTCCGTGCTCCGTAACTGGCTCCTGTTAACAGCTTGGCGCCGCAGCCCATGGGGCCACTTGCTAGAATGCATGACAGTCGTCATGAGAATCATATTTTGTGCCACTCCTGCCAGATCAGGCGAGAGTCCAGTTTGTACTCCCGCTAATTCGTGGCTTGAGCGAGTGAGAATCTAGCCACATGTTTTGTTGATCACTACATTTGTTCACAGGTAGACTTCACTTGGGTTATGTTTTGTACAGCGGAAGCCGAAATTTTGTCTTTAAGTCTACTTGCTCTACTCACGTGAGCTTTTGTATATGTTTGTAGTTCACGGTGCTTTTCTTGCGTACCCTAAACATAATTTAATCTTATGTGTTAGATAACATATTTTGACTGTTGTTAGATAACATATTTTGACTGTATTTAGCCTCAACCAGGCCCAAAAAAGTGTTTTTTCATTCAGAAAATAAATGAAAAAAGTGTATTATATAAACATTTCATCAAAATATTATAATTTTTCACTTTACGCTTTACAATGTAATACAAGACTGTAAAGTAGGACACTACAGTATTTTACAATATCAACTCGTCACTATATCAGAAATATTTTAATAAATACAAAATACATAGTTATAATAAAATCTATATACAAAAATACTTGGCTAGGTTCATAGATATATACGTACTAAACTACCATGACATTTGTCTCCCATTAAAAAAATATTTACGCTACAGGAAGTCAGTACATATATGATATCAAACTCAACATGAATCCTTTTATCGTCAGCTATTTTTAGAGGTACTTAAGTGAAAACTGCTAAAATTTTTCAGAAATTTTTAATGGTAGTAACTTTATACCAATGAAAGTGATTTGAGTTAGTAAAATTCTGCTGGCAATTAAAGGTTCCATTAATTCATTACAAATTTGCAAACATATATTTATATGTATATACTATATTGTTAATTTTTTCCAAAGGAAGTAAAAAATAGATTTTAAAAGACAGATATATTGATCTCTGACTTTTTCGCACAGGCAATGAATGCCGATATTTCGGTTCTTGACGCTAATTGGGTTAACAATGGTTGATATGTATACACCTTTTATAGTTCTGCAGTAAATTACGAAATATAGTTCCATACAATTTTTTCATTTAAACAACATTCTTGAATCACAATCAAATGAAATAATTTCTTTGTTTTCTAACAGATTGTGTCAAGTAGGTTGTTCAGTAAAATCATAGAGATTGCAATTTCAAATTGGAAAGCCAATGTAGCTACAAGTGGTTCTTCACAGTTGAAATATTATTATTTCTTTCTGTAGTATATACAGAGAGATTTATACTGTTCACAGACTTAAGCCAGTGAGTTTTTACAGTTTTCACTGTTGGACATAATTTATGTGTTCAATCAGTTAATATAAAGTAACTTAAGGCTTTACAAATGTCTCATATTATCGTGAACCACGTATACACATGTATTGCTCAAAACAATTTTGGATACTGTGTATTGAAACTAATAAGAAAAAATTACCTGTATTGTACAAGGAATCCAAACTCATTTTCTAAGGATGTCTATTTTAAAAATTAATACTACATTTAGATTATTTTTATTGAAATAATACAAGAGTTAAAATGCTATGAACAAGATTGTAGCTGTTGTCTGTAATATCAGCAATGCTAGGTCTGTGTACGTTACATTCTACCATGACACATTTATTCCAGACGGAAGAGTTTGATATGGGTTCCTTTATTTATAGTCTGTGATATTACAAATGCTTGCAAAAATATAAATTAAGAAAAGTAGAAGAAAAAGGAGTTGTATTAAAACCAAATGTAGTAGTGCTTAATCGAATGGTGTCTTCGGAAGTTCTCGTAGGTTTTGTTTGAAAATCTTGTTTTAAACACTTTTAAAACTTGTACTTAGTATTTTACTGTCATAAGATAAAAAAAGACACAAACGCAAGTAGTTGTATTGGAGAAATAAAAGAGAAGAACTACTAGTATGAATGCCCGAATGTGTTCTGTTTTGTTTTTTGGGATGAGCTCCGTCAGATTGTGAGAGACGGCAGTCTTTGTATTGTCGCTAGTAAATGTAGTGGTCAAGGTCAAATTATGACTTGTGCAGTACCTACTAGGCCGTATTAAGTAAGGTTGTCGCATGCCTGAATATGTTTTCCGTATTCGAGGCTCTGTAGCGAAAAAGCAATAAGACAGCGCCAGTGTACCATCACACCCATACACACGGTTCTCGACTGGTCCACAGAGTTTTCGTCGGATCACTGGAACTATGGAAATGTAAGCGGTGACAATATTATTTTATTGCTGGAAAGTCTGTGGTAAAGTACACTGTAGGCTGCTTAAATGTGTTGTATCGATCTTAGAAATAGGTTTTTGCAATTGTGTGAAAAGACAGTTTTTTATTCGTGTTGGGTGTTAGGCCGGAGGTGGGGCTCTGGAATACACAGTATTTCTAATGTGCCGGATTTTTTTTTTTAAGTTTTTGTAATACTTTAGTGAAACATGTTTTCTTTTCATAGATGGGTGTTGTAGAGACGTAGTTGTATAAATAAATGCTTATTTCTAACCTACTGTTGTGCAGCTCAGTGGCAAATTAAGTGGGCACCTTAAGAACTGTATGTTTCAATGTTCAGTTTTATTCTGCATCGTAGAATTCTCTCTAGCTGCTATGATTACCAACTGCTGCATGATACCTGCCAAACCACAGTGTGACATTGCGAGAGTCTAGACAAGCTGTTGTGTGGGTTTAATTAATAAGTAATGAGCTGGATCAAGATAGATCTGCTCATCGTGTGACCAGGTTTTGTCGTTCGCTAGGTTATATTGGCACATCTGCAAGACATTCAGGGTTTTAAGATGACTGGAATTTTTTTTTCTTTTTTATATTTTAACGTTTTACCAATTGTGACTTCCACAGCACATATTTTTTACCTTTTTTATTTATGTTACATGTGATAATAATATCTTGCTTTATGTTTTCAATATTTTGAACACTGCTTTCAGTTTAATTTTGCTGTAGTTTTGGTTATGTGTATTGTTCATAATTTTTCATCCAAATTGGCCAGTTTTGTATGCTAACAGTGAGCTTACCTTGCTCAAGAGCAGTGTAGCTAGCAGGGTCGAGCGTGGGTCATATGTCATGCGGTGTTGTAATAACGTGTTGCCGACAAGACGACTAACGAACACGGTTCCGATGCCAAGATTTGTACGTGTAATGGAAGTACTGAAAAAAGTAAGTTATAAACAATTTCAATTGTAAAACTGCAATAAACATTTAGATTTTCACATGCAGTGTAAGGCACAAGAAGGAAATGTTTCTCATACCATTTGTTAAAGATTTTACCTTTATTTAAAAAAATTTATTGATTTTGAGCCCCAGCTGTAAATTGATATGGTAGCAAAGTGATTGACTTTGAGAAGTCTGCTAGGGTCAGCACTTTTAAACTTATATTTGGAAAGTGCAATTGTATCTAATATTGTTTAACAGTAATGTGCTATATATAATGCAAATTTGTATTTTCAAATTGGTCATTGGTTAATATTTTCCCTGTTTGTACTAATTGCAAGAATATTTCAATACGTTGCAGCATTATAACTGTTAGCTTTATCTGTACGTGAGATGAAAGTTTTTACTGCACATCACCCTTACGTACAATGTGTTCAGTGTTAACGAGCTGTACTACTTCCGTAGTGCCTATGCTAGTAGCATACGAGGGGGTTAGGATGAAAGTTAAGTAGTCACAATTGTTTAGTTTTGATTTGGGATTCATAAAAAAATAAAAATTTCTGACCATCTAACTTAACAGCTTAGTTACGAAGGAGGCCCTGACTTACATCACTTTACGTCTAAACGTGAGACATGAAAAATTAAGCCAATATGCAATAATCTCAATTTAATACAATCAGTGACTTCTGTTAATTTTATTCTAACCCTCTCATTTATGTAACAATGGGACCTTGTTACAAGCAGTAACTGCTGTGATTCTGTGCTAACAACAGTCTGCTGGTGTATGCATTTGTAAATAGGTACCCTCAGCACTTTTATAAAAAATATCACAGATATACCGGTAATGCAACTTGTAGAACATGTACCAGTATCAAGCTTAAATATGTCTTGAAAACATCACAACATTTTTAAAAGTACAAATTCTTGTAGCAAACTAATTTTAAACAACAATATCACATTTTGGAAGCATCTAATTTTACATTTGCTACATTACAATTTGACACAATATCATCACAAACAAAATATGTCGTAACCTATACAGGGTGTATATTAATTCATGATACAACACTTGAGGGCAGGTAGTACGAGCCAAAACAAGCACTTTTTAACTATAAACCCGTAGGCGGAAATGTACCGTCTTCGTAGGGGAGCGCAATGAAAACTCAGCGTAGGCAACCCCGCTGTGCATTACACTGATCTGTCGAAGGTATTTGAAGCCCCCATCCTCTACCCCCATGCTCCAGCCCTACCCCTTTGCTTAACTTGGTGATAACGAAGGAATGAAAACATTGCTTCATCGTGAATTGTGTTATCCATGTAATTAAACCTACCCAACAAACAATGACATTTTTGTTGACATTCGCTTGATTTTAAATGTCTTTACAGAAGTGGTTCAAAATGTCGTCCTCCTTGTTCAACACAAAGTTGGCAACGGCGAAGC
>PNEQ01059318.1:0-58960 GCA_003012365.1 Medauroidea extradentata
GTGACGTTTCTCATTTGACTGTGCCAATCACAATAAGGTTACTGTAACACCACACGTCTGTGATTTGCGTGTAAAACCCCACGACACACGAATGTCAAAACATCCTATCTCTGACCGTGAAGCAAGTCTGCAGACGTGCACACAAGTCACTGACACAAAGTGAGGCAAATTTCTTTTCGCGAAAAGTTCATGTCTCTACTGATGGTCTACGGAAAGCATTGGCGTAAAAATCTTTAATGCATATATGTAGTTGCGGTAACCGAACCACAAAACTGAATTTTTACAACGGTTAACACTTGAATGTTTTTATAGATGAAATAACAGATCTCACACAAATTATGTGTTCATACCACGGTCGTAGAAGAACAGGTCTGGACACTCGCCTATCTACCAATGTATTTTGCTTGACCCTCTTGTTTGGTTGTAGTTCAAGTTACCGAGAATGTTGTACTTTTTGGCGCTTTAATCCGGGCGGTCGGACTCAAACTCCGCCTACTTTTTTCCATTGTTAAATTTATAAAGTAAATAATGATTGCTGAAGCCTATTCTTAAATTTCTGAGCGAAGGAAGTATTTCATAAATTTATAAAAAAAAAAAAATACGTTTTGATAAACTTTTTTATCTTAGTGGGAAGGAAGTGGGCGGAGTTTAGTCCGACCGCCCTAACAGCAGCGCCAATAAAACACAATATTCTCGGTAACTTGGTGAACTGCAGCCAAACAACAAGGGGGTTAAATATCCAGGCGAGTGTCCAGACCTGTTCTTCTACGACCGTGGTTCATATTGTGTGTAGTTTAGCTGCGGTGGCAGTCACGAGCAACAAGGGCAGGTAGATAGCTACTACTGCGTTATTTATACATACTGACCTTGCACTTTCACATGCTTGTAATCCACTTTCTGTCAGTAGCAACACAAGCGCTACTCGATGTCTGTTAGTAGTAACACGAGCGCTACTTAATGCTGTACTGACCTTCAGTGAAAGCCGAGAATATTCCATAAGCGCGTGTATCACACAAGAAGCATTTATAGTTCCTAGTAATTCGTATCTCTAAAAATTTCAAAATTAACATACATTAATTAATAAATAACAAACGTGGTATGGAGTGCATTGGCAGCCTTGTTTCCTTGAAACGAATTTCTCGAGCGTGTTTTAGGTCCTTGTCGATGTATAGAATTAACCAGTTAACTTACGTAAATAGTGTTGTATCGTGTGATATCATGAATGCCTTGATTTCATTGCAGGACAAACATTAAAACTTTGTCTAAGTATGGGAACATTTATGTGTTCACGTGAATGAATTAATGTGTTCACGTACAATCATATTGGTTTCCTTAACTCTTCAATAACATTATACATATTTACGGGAATGGCGTAGCCTAAAAGCTGTTGTCAGGGGCCTGAAAAAATCGCGTTTTCTTTTAGGCACAAGCTTAAATTCAATCAACTATATGCTCGAGTCACTTTCACAGTATTGTCCCTTGACATATTTTATACGTGCTGTAGGCTGCCAAACGAATAATGCAACTAAATGCAGGCCAAATAATTTGGTATCACTGTGTCGGCGATTAGCCAATTAGCAGCTGCTGTCTGTTGGGTATGCGCAAAAGCTGAGAAACTATAGAAGGAGATATAGAAGACGTTACTGGCCCAGGAATGTGTTCAAAACTATTGTAAGTTTTGATAAGGATCTTAATCGTGACCCTACTGCTCGTGTATTGAATGTTAAAGGCTTTTAGTTTTGAAGAAGGTAGTGTTTTGCATAAATTGTTGTATCTTTTTGCTTTTACGGGCATACCTGCTAAAACGGTAGTGCTATTTAGCAAATTGCTTTTTATATAAAAATTACTAGCGTTAGTAATGGTAATATTAATTATGTTAATAATCTGGATATGCGTAGTTTAATTTGTTGGAAGTCATTCACTGTTAACGAGATTGTAGCTAATCTAACTGCCGTTATTACATGTCAACAAGCTCCACTTGTCTTCAGTTAGAAGAAAATGAAATCTGAACTTGGTGATGACATTTTGTTGTTACTAAGTTATATGGTACTGTTAGAGATATTAGGTCATGTTGAGTATTTTCATAGTTCACACATAGGACTTGTAATGCTCTAAAACGTGTAATAAAAGTGTTTGAAAATTATAAAATTTTTATGCATAACATAATTTATGCATGCGAATTTTTCCAGTTTAGAACTATTGTTGATGCAAAGATTGTTAGGTTCATTGACATGTATGCCAGTTCCCAGGAAAGTTTGTGTGCACTCAAGCAGACAATATTTGCTCGCTGGCACATTAATACCGCTAGCTTAGGCCTGCATTTAGTTGCGCCCTTACTACTGGTTCAGCGCCCTTCAAGAGGTGACAAATATTACGTCAAGAGCCAATTACAAATGCCAAATTTACAGTTGTTCGAGGCCTAACTTTTGCCCAAAAGGAAAGGCTAATTTTTCAGGTATCTAATTCGTGTGAAATTTGGTTTGTTGGTACTACCTTTGGAATTCCACGACTATTTTCAACGACAGGATCGTCACAGAATAGGTAACAGCGCAGTATCGACATTGCGACACTCACGAGGTTCGCTCGAGACACACGAGGCAACGATACGGTTGCATGGCCAGCAATATGTGGGAAAGTTATTCGCCAATCAGCAGTCACATACGTTTACACTAGGCATGGCCAATTGAGAATCTTCTGCTGTGAGCTAGAGCTATCCAGTAACAGCACGTATAGTTGTTGTCAAACATGGCTTCACCTCTCGTTGTTATCTCGCGTCTTTTGTTTCGATTTCCTTTCCGTATGGTTACTTTGCATCAGCTACGTTGTCGTTTCCGTGCGCAAGGAACGTCCGTATTGCCATAAACGGTTATAGTTTTACGTTATAGGATCGCTGTGTAGGCAAGGATTTTACATAGCTTTGTATGATCATTTAGAGTGTTTGCTGGCACCGTTACATCGATATGAGATGAGCCTTTGTAACTAGTTATAGACTGTCAGAAGTTACTGAAGAGACGAATCGAATAATCAAAACGAAATATTTGTTTAATTTTATTAGTGTTCTAGTAGTATAGTTCAGTAGTTAAGGCCAAATTCCTTGTGTTGACAAGTTTCGTTGTTTTACTTAGCTAACTAAAACCTAATTGTTAAACTACCAAATACGTGATCATTAAGTGAAGTAGAAGTGTCAGTTGGAATATAACGTACTGAGTGGTACATTTCCCTACTATAAGCATGCTTCCTTTCAGTCGAGGGGTATTGAATAGTTTAATAGTTGCGCGTGCACGGCGTATGGCGGGTGAGGCAGGGGACAGCAAGGGAGCAGGTGGGCGGAGCGGAAGCACAGTATAGCTAGGTACACAGAAGCGAAATTGCGTAATGGTGTCTTTGATATACCTAAACGTATCTAGTTAGTTATCGGCGGCACGGGGACCAGCTTAGTCCTTTCGTGCTATGTAAAGATTTTGTATTGTTAAAAACCTTGGATTTTTGCGATTGTGCATCAACTTGTATCGTCACGTTACATTCACATCTGCAGCCCTGGTTTAAGGTCAGTGATTGGATGTTTTAAATGCAAATGATGGACTGTGGTGTCTTATTGGCTTAATTCTGATTGGCGCGCTCAAATAAGCGACGCCTCTGCACTAAAACACACTGCCACAATCTTGAATCAGATTGCAGATGTGCACGTACGACATTGAAACAAGCTGATGCGAGAATCCAGAGTGCCTACGTGTTATTCGGGTCTCATTCTAGCGTGTAAGACTGTATGTGTTGGTTCGCGAGTGGCTTGTTGGCCATGGCTAGAGACCGGAAAAATTTGCGGGTTCACTTACCCGTAGGATAACCTCCAAGGATTTATGTGTTCTCAAGCAGACGTCGGCTGCTTATGAGTTGCTCGCTGACACCGTGATATGGGTCTTAATTTTGTTACGTTTTTGTTATTGGCTCAGCGACTTCCAGGAACTGTCGAGGGAGGGTCAATTGTGACAGTAATATGAACGTATATTAGTTGAAATTATAGCTTGTTCCCAAAAGAAAAGGCGAATTTTTCAGGTCCCTAGCCATGGCAAGTGCCGCAAATCCGCTCGCTGGAGTAGGGTAGGTTATAACAGTCACGTGACCAGACTTTGTTGATTACCAGCATTTTATAACACTTGGAATGCTATGCAAGGTTTTAAGATGGCGGGAATAAAAAAAACCTACATGTTTTCTACTTGATAAATATTTTTCTTAGTACATCTGCAACACATTCGTATACTTTATTTTATTTATATTTAAATATAATATTAGTTCTGATGGTTGATCGATAGCCTAGACCATTAGTTGGAAATTTGAAAACGGGTAAATCTCACTGGGGTTAAATTTTGACCGTCTTAAACTTGAAATTTTGACTGACCTATTCAACCCTCGTGAATTTTAATAAGCGGTTTTAAGTGTTCTATGACGGGGGACTGGGGGATAGGGCTGTGCGACATCCAAAATTTGATATCGACATTCGACATGAACCAGATGTCGATAAAAGTTCGACATGTCGACTTCGACACCATGTCGACTTCGACACCATGTCGACTTCGACACCATGTCGATTTCGACATCGTGTCGATTTCGACACCATGTCGATTTCGACATCATGTCGATTTCGACATCATGTCGATTTCGACATCATGTCGATTTCGACATCATGTCGATTTCGACATCATGTCGATTTTGACATCATGTCGATTTCGACATCGTGGCAATTTCGACACAATTTTGATTATTTCCCCGCGTTTCGAACAAGTAAATATTGCCATACATTTTATTATATCTACAGCCCTACCATGATGCTTCGTAAATTGATATTAGTATTTCGGATAACGAACAAATCATTGAAGCTGGAATGTATGTGTTAAAAATGTTACTCAGGAAAGCATTATATTCATATTCAGTTTACCAAGTCTATAAACTGCATGTTGATGTGCGACACTGCGAGGTGCGACCATTTGCTTTGCTGACGTTTGAATAGTATTATATGCGACAGGATATTCAGCTTTAATCGTCGTGTTGCACCTATTGTGTTGTGGTAGTAGCCACGAGGCAATAACACATAATCTGGCAACTGTAAAGGGGGGAGTGGATTAATAATTTGGCTTTAATATTTGAATAATTTTGTTTTCATTTAATGCTAACGATCCTATGTATACATTCTTGTCTTCATATTGGCGGCTGGTGATAGTATTTTTTTTGTAACTATGCCACCCCAATGTACTTAATACATTAAAAAAAAGCAATAAACCATACATTGTAAAATAAATTCGTGTGCTGCATCACAGGCTTCATGCAAGTACGGGTAATTTTAAACTAGTCATACCCATGTGTTTTTTACAGTGTATCGTGGTAAACGTACAGTAAATTCAAGCAAAATAACAAAACCACAGTAGATGTATTTTTACACGCTGTTGTGTAAAATAACCCGTACTGTAAGGGTAAAAGAAAATTAGAATTATTTTGCTTTCGCGGTTGTGGCAAGAATGTTACCGATAAATAAGTTTTATTTTCTAAATATCAGTTTAGCAATTTGTTTAGAGCGCATAATTTAGTTTAGCCAATGAATTTTTATATTTCGACAATGTGTAAATTTTCAACATTAATTTTAAACGACTGAAAATGTTTCTAGTCTTAGAGGATTCCAACCCATGACCTTCAGACTATCAGGTCAGCATTATTACCACAAGAACACTAGTATTCGATACACATTTAATCTTGTAACTTCAGCGGTAGAATTTCATCGATAGAATACATGAAAAACTTATGTAATAGGGTATTTTAGACTAATTGGAAATATTTTGACATACTGTACACCAATTACCAAGTTTTATTCCACTCTACGCGTGTATCTGCTAAATTATATACTACACGTAAGCATAATACAGTACGTCATTGTATGCGACGATCTAGTTTTCAAAACCAAGTCATACAGATAACCAAATGAAAAACAAGTTTATGCACACAAAATATTTGGAATATTTTTCTATGAAATAAATGATACACAATCTTCATTAATGAAGTGACAATTGTGACTACTTGAAAATATTATTCAAGAATTCAGTTAGGCCTACAACTAAATCACAAACCATTTTAAGTTTGAAATTTAATCTGCATTTTAATATTTGCATAGACAATTCACAATTGAAGAGATTTACGACTAATTAATAATTGTGTTCGAGATTCTTAAACAAAGAAACCAAATTAGCATTAGATAGAATAGAAAATATTTGCACTGCATATTAAATGACGCAGATGGATTGTTAAAAAAATTATTGCATGCATAGCATAGTAAAATTTTGACATTTAAGGCCGATTTATATAAACACGAGGGCTGACAATGCACTTTTGTGTATAAATGCATATGTTTATGTGAAACGGTTCATCCATTTACCGTGGTTTACTAAAACCTACAATACAAGAATTAGTGTAATCGTTTTTAATTTCACTCGGTATACATTTTTAAAAACTTTATGGACCAAACATGAAACTTCACTATTAATTTATACGTAAAAAAACTATTTTTGTTTAAGTTATTAGTAAAAATTCATGACAGTCAGTGTTAAATTGTACGTTGAAATACGTATTTTTGCCACGATAACGATGTGTTGATACAATGACAGTACAGTAATAAAACCAAAAATTACTAGTAATGTTACTTAATTTCTTTATATGTATATTTGAAAGTGTAATTTAACATAAAATTTCTGGTAAATATGTGTGTAGTTTAATATCGAGTTTATAGTAATCTTTGGATTTCTAAATTCGGTATTTGTCAACGTGACTACATGTACAAATTTGTAAAATTATCAAACATTTGTACGTGTAAATATTCACTTTTTTTACAGCGTAGCATGTAACGCTTAGTTATAAATAAGTTTACTTGTTAAAGTAAGCATTTAATTCCAAACTACTAAAACCCATTGCGTTTATCTATCGAAAGAGCATACACCTCATTAACAGAAAACGCCTGAATGGTAGTTTCGTTTTACCATATTTAATACAAACATAATAATACCCTAAAATGGCAAAACACACTTTTTTCTATCTGCATTTCTCTGTACAGATTAGCATGTTATTTATTACTACGAAAAACATTATTTTATTCCATGTATACATAAAATTAAGTGTCCCAAGCACTCATTCACTCACTCATCAACACACAGCCCTAACTACTAGACCTAAAAACGTGAAAATTTGTGGGCGGTTTCCCCTTATCTTGTAGGCAGCCATTAATAAGGAATTTTTCGAAATTCGATAAGTAAAGTGGTGAAAAGTGGTGGAATCCGTTTTCAGCGAATCCCAGACATCTCAATATGAAGAGCTACCGTTACTTTATCTACTTCAAAATATTGTCCAAAGAAATTTTTATCGGCAGATTTTTCGTTTTTTTTTTTTTATTTTTAATTCGGAAATTAAAGGGTGAAAAAAAAACATTAAATGTGTTTTAATCAATCTTGGATTCCTCTTAAACCAGTTGAGATATCAAGGTGATTTTCACTTCAAAATTATGCTTGTATAAATACCTCAAAACTATTTTCAGGCGTTTAAGAAATTCAAACTCAAAAGCTGTTTAAAAAATTAAAATATGTTTGCCATTAATCTTCCGTATCTAGTAAACCTGGTCAGATATCGAGGTGGATTTCGCTTTAAAATAAAGCTTACTTAAATATCTAAATATTAATTCAAAATTTTTTTCTAAATTCGAATTTAAAAACCGTTTAAAAATAACACTTGTTTCCCCTAAATGATCAGAGTCTCCTTAAGCAGTTTTGTTTTAAAATGAAGCTTACGTAAATATCTAAAAATCAAAATCAGAATTTTTTGGGTGCGAAAGAAGGAAAATGTTACTGAGCTCTCAAAAAGAGTCAAGTCAGTATGACCTAGGAGATAATTCAACCACCACCTCGGAGTATTAACGTCGTAAATTGTTAATTTCTTAAAGATTGTTAATTGTGTAGTTCACTAAACTCTTGTTGTAATTTGTAGTTTTTAATTCGTGGTAAATGCTTCTTTAGCATAATTTTCAAGGCTAATTATTGTTCCATTGGTGATTTTAATGATTGCATAATCGTTGTTATCCCGTGCATTTTATATGTATTTTGATTGAGAGTAAACAAATATATCTAAAATTAACTATTTCATTTTTATCTAATAAGAGTTCCATCCCAAAAGAGCTCAGAAACGTGTATTTTGATTTCATGCATCAGTATGTTCCAGTGCTCGCTATCACATACGTACCACGTGTATAATTTTGTTTAGAGAAACTGTTCGTATAGAATACATTGCGTGTGTTAGTTACCGTGTACGGCGGTTCACTTATCTTTTGCAGAAAGCTCGGCGGCGGTGTATCAGACGTCTCAAATATCATAAACATTTGGCCGGATGTGATACAGTCCAGGGGCAATGTAATTTAATTTTCTACTGATAAAACAAAGATTATTATGAAAGAGCATCCCACTGGAATTACTTTTATCTGCGCACGTTTAGTGACATCTGACTAAAGCCAGTGCCGACACAAGGCTCAAAATAGATCGAATAACAGTTGGGGGTGTCACACTTTCATTCCGTTTTGTTTTCAAATATTGATTCAATTAGAGTTGCGGCAAAGATGTTTTGGTCCGATTTTGTTCATCTAGGTTACTATAAAGTTTTATATTGCAACTAAAAAATTTTTTGAAAACATAAAAAAAATTCTTGCCTGCTACACACCTGTATAAAAAGGAAAGCTGCCCAAACGAGGGAAAAATGAAGTACATCTGGATATTGCCGAGTTCCACTTTGGAGGGGTTTTACTGCATTAAGGACTGTATCTTATTTTCTTTTTTGTTTGAAGAATTCAATAATATATTTAATTTTAAAAAGTGTGCAAAGTAGGGTACGCACAAGTTAGACACAGCTTCCCTCTATTTCGTTTGGTTTACCAAAACACTTGAAATAAAATAATTGCAGACAACGCCACGACAGTGATTATCATAATATGATACACAGTTACGTATTAAGTAATGTGTCCAGCTTCTTTTTCTATTTTAAGAATAAAATGAAGTTGACAATTTTAAGAAAAATAGTAGCGGGCAAAACCGTGACCGTGCAGTTAGTATGAACATAAAATATTAACATTACCCATGACCAGTAGGTATTTTATTGCTATACCAAATTTATGAGGGTAAATTTCATTTGTACTTGCAAACCTATTTTAAGCTTATAGTGCGAACTGCTTGATTTAAATTTTACAAGCAGTCATTAATCTTATGCAATTTATTAATTTACTGTTACAGGTCTAAGAGAAGGCAAAAACAAAAATGCTGGTATCACAGTACAGTTATAAAATTTACTCAAACTGAAAGAAAGAGTGTCTCAAATTTTCACTTTCACTTCACATTACATTTTATAAGCAAAAAATGAAACATTACATGTGCACAGTTAGCAGCCTTAAAATTAGCAATTAGCTCGCAGGTTTTCGTTCCTTTTCGCTTGAAACACTAACAAAATTAACTATTTTTGCTTGCTTACGGCATGAATTAAAAAAAATACGTAGTTTCATGTTTATTCTTATAATATAAATAATCTGTCAGAAAAGCTAAATAAAAAACTATTTTTAATAACATATTTTCAGTTCAGTTGAAATACCTTATAGATGGACCAGGTTCTTCTGAAATAGTGAAATCTGTGTCCTCGTTTCTATGATTACATGAAATTTGAAATAAACTAAGCGGATGTTTCGATTTGAGATGCGATCTCATGCTGGCGGTATTCCCCTTAAGGCGGCCGCCTATCTCACGCTTCAAATGCATTGCAGTGTGTCCGTAAACAGGATTTTTCTACGAAGTATTTCACATGTGCCCATTGTACTAACATACGAAAAGACAACAAACACCAGACAAGGTCGGAACCTCATTATTAAAACATCATGCTTATTAAAAACACTGTTTCTAAGCCCTCCAACATGGGTAAAACGCGCTTTTCAGACGTCCGTATTTCAAAATGTATTAACCGCATGTATGTGAAACTCAGATTGCGACCTGCACTGAACTTAGTTGCTCGGAATGGCGTCGCGGCATTTGATGCGCGCTTCAAGGTCAACCTTACAGCTCCGTAGTTTTTCAGCTTCTAATACGTGAGTGGTCGGTGCCCTTAATGCAGTTGACAACGTGTCTACACTATACACACTTGGCCTTTTGTTCTTTTAAATATTATGATAAAGTTCTAATACGGACTCCCGCCGGTAGTGGTAGACTCGTGTATGGTCTCACAATCATTTACATCAACACAAACAACGTTCGTCTCATGACTTTCATCCGTCATGACGATATGTCACGGAAAATAGTTGTAACTTTCAATAAAAATTATGCTATAAGTTAGTGGTACAACGCTGAATTAAACCGAACGTAGCTCATTACACGCGACGCGATGCGAGGACAAAGACGAAACTGAAGCAAGAGACAGCGAACACGTGGACTGGACTGGACCTGCCTTACTTCGATTAGGAAAAATGTGTGGGATACCTTCTTGGCGTCAGTTCCCAGGCCCCAGCCCACGCGTGTGCTGAAAGCGAACAGAGGTAAATAAAGTAATATGAAGACGTAGCGAGCCCTATCAAGTCACACGCATATGCACAGAAAGCCAAATACCTCACGACATATGTCGATTTCGACATATACGTCGGCCTCGACACTTGCGTGTGCCTCGACACTTGCGTCGACCTCGATACATGTCGACCCTCGACACATATGTCGACCCTCGACACATATGTCGACCCTCGACACATATGTCGACCCTCGACACGTGTCGACCCTCGACACGTGTCGACCCTCGACACATGTCGACTTCGACACGTATCGACATCGACATATCGAAAATATTATCAGATAAATGTCGAAACATCGACGTGTGTTACATGTCGATGTCGATTTCGACATGTCGACATATCGCACACCCCTGCTGGGGGACGTCGCCGGGCGAGCGACTGCGACATGGCGGTGACGTCTTCGCAGCAGCGAGAGACAGGAAGAAGTTAAGAGAAGGGGGTGTCGTGGCAGCGTCAAGTGTGACGGACCGCTGTGCCGGGGGCGTTGGCCGCGTCCACCAGCCCGGAAACGAAGCCAATCGATGATGTTGGTCCGGCAGCGCCGCGGAACTGGGGGAAGAGGTTAACTGGTACACGCGCCTGCTGCCTGGGGAACAATGGTGCCGTCTTCACAGTCGGCGTCCCCTCGCTGCTCCACTGGCTGTGCTGCCATGATGCCGGCGCGGCGTGTAATCAAGCGCCCCAGTTTCTGCCTGGCTTTCCTGCCGCAACCCTTCCTACCTCAGTCCTGTTCACATACTACCTGCCCACATACAGGCAGTCAACTTGCTCCTTGCAATCTGAGCTTTCAAGTCTGCTAGCTTGCTGCTATTTCCGCGATATATAAGCTAGACTTCACCGGTCTATACACACTACAGAACATACCAAGAGTGCTGAGGAAATGAGAGTTCCGCGAGTTCAATAATCCGCCTGTTAGAATCCATTGTCCTGTGTATACTAGCCCGGATCATTTGTTTATTGCATTATGTAAGCTGTTCACTTTAAACCGAGCACTCTCCAACATCTATAATAACAAAAATATGTATTTTATTAGCGTCTAAGATGTTAAGTTTTGTGAGTGGTGAAACGTTTACACTGGTTTTTAGTTTCATGGAAGTTTTCATATTTAAATTAGCAAAGATGAATGCAGAACGACTGAAAGAAAAATTTTAGTAGTGCTCAGTTTATCGTGAACAGACTATACTCACTGGCACATTAGGCAGTGAACGAATATACGGGGTTTGAGTAAACATAGGACAAGCTTCTAACATGCAGATACTGCGAGGGACGTGAAAAATTTGCTTTTCCTTTTGGGCTCAGGCTAGAATTGAGTATGAGTTTTGTCACGCATTTGGACGTAGTTATTCAAAAAGAAACCAACCCAATGTTTTCTGGACTGTTATTACTCTTCAGATATTATAATTTAAGATTCCACTTTACCCCTGATGTATAATTTCTTGATTTTCAAGTCGTAGTATTCGTTTTAGACTGTAAATCAAAGGTGTTTGCTTGAAGAGCTAATGTTATGCGTGTATTCTTTAACTGATTTACGCTGAATTTGAATTTCGTGTTATGTACAATTCGTAAACAGTGATAGAAAAATATCAGTATACAATTTATCACTGTTTTCAAATTGAATTTAACGCATAAAGCAAATTTAAGGAAAAAAGTTTTAAGAACATATACATTAAATTGGTTCTACAAACATACGTTTTTTATTTGTACTCTAAATCAAATACTACGACTTGAAAACCAAGGATTTGTGCATGAGGGGTATAGTGGAATCTTAATGATTGTTCTTTTTCTAGGACATATGTTGGACTTTCTCCATCTACGTGGTATGATTGTATCAAAATTAACTAATTTGAGCGTTGGTTTCTTTTTGCATAAATACGTTTAATTGACGACTAATTTCTCACCTCCAGTAAGGTCCGGAGCTAATAATAATAATAATGAAGTCACTAACCGCAGATCCAAACATATGGCATTACTATAACAGTGAGCAGCCAATGTGCAACCAATTGACGTCTCCTAGAGTACACAGATATTCTTCTGGTCTACAGTTTAGTAAACCCGTAAATTCTTTCCGTCTCTTTACCAATGACCACACGGAGCTCCGCTACTCTAGCACTGGAGGTTTACTGTTTGGATCGCCGTACTCGTAGGCAGTTATTTGTGTAGGAGCCGCATTGCAAGTTAAACCTTTTATAAATACACATTTTGATAAATTACACAGAAAATTGTAGCTCTAATACCGTGCAGTCGTTTCAAATAAATAATTACATTTTAATTGATTGTACAGTACTAAATATAATATTTTCAGTGCAATATTTACAACAAGTGTTTTTTTTCTAAAAGGTTGAACATACCGTGTAACACTTTATAGTCAACCCTTGTAATACATATGTTGTTTGGCTTAAAGGTAATTTAAAGTGCTTAATTATTAACGTGAGACGTCATGAACATACTTATTACAACTTGTTTCTACAATAGCAACCCAAAATATTTTTTTTTCTATGAAAATCCAGTACGCCTCAATTTGCGCATCGGTGAGGACATCGCAGTTGATACTCTTGACAAAAAAAACGCTGAACAGATTTCAATTCAACATACATACTGTAAAATTGTTTGTAAATTTACCACACCGATGTATGAGTGTTGCGAATGTAGCCTATTCATTTATGCATGGTATAAAGTTGCATTTTTGGGAAACATTCTCGAGTGTATTGAAGTTACAATACTTATAATTGTATAGCAATATTACTAAACATTTACTCTATTTAGAAACTTAAGTACGGCAGGTATATCATTCCATACGTGGCTTAAAAACTTCCCATTGTTTAGGAAGTTTTTTTTTTCAGTAACGACAGCGCTTTAGACAGAACGGCGGTGCTCATGCGTTATGCAAGGTACAGTTTTTATAAATATTTTGAGTAGCTCTACTTGTAGGAATAAGCCACAATAAAATATGTTCATTGCTTCTCAAGCCATTTTTTATCATACCTTTAAAACCGTTCCCCCTATATTATTATGTGAAATTATAGAATCTCTACGTGTTTTATACAGGTTTATTTGTGTACTGAGCATGCCATGTGCCTAGACAGTGAACTGCTGTAACTCAGTTGTATAGCTTCCATAAAAAGGCCATTCGAAATGTTTAAATGTCTCTGCGTACAAATAGCTTTAAACAATTATTGTTTTCGGCCCGGACAGTGGTACAGTAGTTTCAATTTTCAACCCTTGTTTCTAGTGTTCAATAGTTGGAAACAGCCCAAAAACTGGCGTTCTACCCATTATTTTTAACTGAGAAATTCTAACTTGAGGATAATTAAGGTACCGTGGAGGTGAAGATTATTACTGCGCCTTAAAAACAGAGCTACCGCTGAATTTTTTACGGACGTTCAAGCGCCGAAAATTATTTTATACAAATTGACTACATTACAATTGTTTGGAGCGATGTTAAGTTCTTAATAAATAAAGATGGAAGTGGTTAAAAAAAAAAACAAATGGAAGTTTTAAATTTGAATTTAAAAAAAAAAAAGGTAAATTTTAAAACCCATGTTCAAAGGATGGATGTCGACCGGATTCCGCAGCTTGCACGTGAATATTATTGCACTGGAAAGAGAGGTATTGGTCGACCTGAAAAAAAGACGGCTATAAACCTGAGGTCAGTACCGACTGAAAGTTTAATCCACAAATATAAAAAATCCAATAGAACAAGTACAGAAACAGTATAATCAGTGCTTAAGTATAAATAGTAATCAATTTCACGGAATATTATACTGTGCTCTATAATATTGGCAGATGTAGTATAAAATAACACCCTAATGTCCTGCGGCTTCTGTTTGACACTAATGTTCGTAAACAGTAACATATTGTCAAACGATCTGCAATTCTATATTGTTTTGTGTCTTCATAAAATTAATTTAGGTCATAGTGAAGTTAGACCTGGTATGCGATAATATTTAATGAACCAACCACACGAGGCGTGTCAGGTTAGCAGCGGTCCGCTCCAAAAGTATCAAACCTGTGTCCAGCTAGAATGCCCATATACATTCATAAACAATTAGCATAATTTTCTGCCAAGCACCTGTTTCTGGTCTTTTACATGGTGTTAGAAATGTGTGATTACTGAAGTTAGTGAACCGGCCTGTGGTAAGCGGTCAGTCCCCGTGTTCCGTGCAGGTATCTGTCGAGCTGTAGTAATTATACTCTCATTTTGCCTAACTCTTAAGTTGCCTAACACTCGCGAAAGCTACGGGAGGACCTCATTTAGCGAAACCCCGCTTTGATGTCCGCTGTACCACTATTTCGCGTAATTACTCCGGGGTGAGAGTTGATTAATTTAAATCGAATGTATTTAGGGTGCTCGCCTATTGTAACCAGTTAATTGACTGTCTTATCAAAGCAGAAAAGACCGTCCGTTATTTAGCGGTCCACGCCGCAGACAGAGGTGTGCCGTCGTCATAACAGTCCCGTGTCCGCGAACTACGAACCACAGGCTCGGGGTGATTCCTGCGGTCGTCATAGAGAGCAAACATCTATAGAAGCGAGTATCAGAAGTCCGTTCGCTCTCCTTTCCAAAGAGTCATCATCCTCGACAGTCTTCCACTTGAACTAAGGTTAATTCCATTACAGGTTGGGAAGATAATCTAATTTCGTGAGTTCTTCGCTTGCAAAACTGACAAATAGCGAACATCGAAGTAAGTGCCAGCATAAATTTGACCTATTAAACTCTTGAAAAATGTTATTTGCAGTTTTACAAGGAAAATCCTTGGAAGCTCAGATGCCAAAGCTATTTCTTGTAAAACTTTGACGACTGCTCTCTTTTAAAAATACAAAGTAGCCTTGTATTTATATTTGTGTATAGGAAGAATATTTTTTTTGGAATATTTATTTTATTTTGATAATGAAAGTGAACTTAGGATTAAATGATTGCTCAACAAACATTTTTGTATTTAATTATTTTAGGAAAAAATCAATGCACCAGAATTCGAACCTGAATCCTTGCGTTTGGTGACAGTTCACTTCAACCCTATACAACCTTGACTTGCATATTGCCCATTTCATATATTCAATACGGAGTCCAGGTACGTGTATTCCATAATTTCTTATAACGTTAATGTTAATTCCAGCAAAATACATACCAGAGGCTATGGTGTCTCACTTCTGACAAACCCGTGCTTTTGGTTCGCTACAAAGTTTACCTACGTTTTCTTACAAAGAAAATGCTTGTAACTTTACAAACTAATAATTTGCTAAAGAAAATATTTTGTAAACGTACAGAGAAATTCCTTTTAAATTTTACAACAAAAAAAAATGTTGGCTCTCTTACGAGTCACACGAACAACTTGTCTCGTACATCTTCAGCTAACCACTGAACAAGGATCGGCCTATCATCCGCCAGCGACATGGTAAAATCCGCCGTATGAATTGACTCTTCTCCTGTGTTTTGGTGATACGTTCATTTCACGTTGATAAATTGTCACCTAGTTTTACTGGTTTTGTACATGTTTCATTGCTGTTAATTGCGTGACTCTATGCATTGATCACTTTCTTAACTCTAATGATAAATTTAATTTAAATGCAGTTGCTGTTGGTTGTCGGCCTGTGTGCGGGCGGTGTCCATGTCTGCAGCTTTTTTTGTCACCTCTACTTTCTCCAAGAGGAAAGGGGTAGAAGGTTCACGCAGCCTAAAAGTTTACCAGCCCGACAATCAAAATAATAGGGCAGTCACGATAAGTGTTTTAGGGAAAGACGTGAGGTAGGGTGAGAGGGTTTTATGGCCGATTTGAGTGGAATACAGGCTACAGTCAAGTGCTTGGAGCTTAAAGGCGATGAGGCAAGTGGTTTGCGAGCTCTAGTCGTCCATAGAGGCTTGTCCAGCACGCAAATATATTACAGTAGCTTATGACATTGCTCGTGTCAAAAGTCAAATGGGCCTACAGATGCCAACTGAGAAACTGAGCAACAAAACCCTAAATTACATTTTTACTGTTTTCAATATTTTTCCTTCTTTAATAACACATTGTAGGACTAAAATAATGTAAAATGTTGCACGTTTAGATAATAGTTATTTATGTTTCTTGAAAAAAAAAATGTATTCCCAGAAAAGTTATTTACTCAGATACGGGTATATCCGCGAACACTGTGGTTTTACACAAAACATTATCTTGACCTTTCTTCCTAGCGTCTGCTACCATATGTTTCTCTGGAGTGTGGTGTGTGTCCAAACTCGCTTCCGACTTTAAAGCTGCGGATTTGCTATACATTGCAGTACTGACAAAAGTGTTGTACTCAAAATTAATGTTTTTAATTATATGAAAGCTAGTAGGCTATAGTACACAATCAAGGGGAAAAAACTAGGCGAATATGATGAATATCATCCAGGAAAATATCTACCAGAGTCAGAAAAGGAGGAAGGAGAAGTTCTTCAAAACACTGCTCATAATCTTCGAAAGGAATAATTGAATAAGTGTGGTGGTTACATTTAGTCTGTCTGAGAATATTTGTTTGTTTTTGGTGCAGTGGATAAGCTAGTTACTTAAAAGTTTAATTTGACAGCAGCTATTGTGAATGTGTCGTTATGCATTACAGTCAGTTCACCAGCGTTAACTACTATGACATTTATTATATTGCGGCAATATAAGCTAAGTAATAGTATCTATGGTGCCAGGCGTTCTTTTTTGTTATTTTGTTTTAATAATTGACTGGGCCAACGATACTCCTGGCACATCTGTGCTGAACGGTTTTATTCCCCTGCAAACATTTGAACCGTGTGAAATAATCGTCCAATAATGCTACAGTATTTTGCAAACTGTTTTAATGTCGTGGGACCGCGGTGACCGAATGGTCAGGCCATTCGCCTTTCTCCAAGGCGATCCGGGTTCGATTCCCGGATTTTCGCATGTGAGAATCGTGCCGGACGATGCCGTTGTTCGGCGGGTTTTCTCGGGGATCTACCGTTCCCTGCCCTTTCATTCCGACACTGCTGCATACTCACTTCATGTAACCCCTCACCAGCGCTAAAGACCTCGAAATATCTCTCACTGTTTTGATGCCAATGGCCTTCTCGATTTTCCACTCCCTCTGGACATTATACGTTCACTAGAGGTACGTGAATTTCAGTGATATATTCTCGATCAGATTGAACGCCAATAAACTAGGGCCACTAACGTTTCGCGAAAATAATTTAACCGCAGTTTGTTTCAATACCTTACGTTCACATCTGGAGTTCTGATTCATAGTCTGTGATTGGATGTTGTAACACTTACGTGTCTTGTCTTTCTACTCGCAAATCACAGACGTGTGGTGTTATTGTGATGTACATAGTTAAGAGCGCGTGGTAGATAAATAAACACTGAAAACATCAATTGATTTCTACGCTTTTTTCGATGCCAATATGGATAAAATACTCAATGACAATCCTAGATAATGGTACTGTATTTGCTAACTTTATGAGTACATAGTTATCCAGAATTACTAATTCGTTACGCGTGATCTCTTGCGCCGCAGTTAAATGCACGAGATTCCGGTTTCAGAGATTGTGCCTCAGAAGTTCGTAACATTGGAAACAATTTTGTTTAAAACGTTGGCTACAACTATTGTCTACACTCTAAAAGATAGTTTGTAAATTTACCATACGTGCGTATAGGAGCGCTAAGAAAATAGGTATAGTAGAATAGTTTCCCAGACATCCATGGTAACACTCCTAAACCTAATTACAAAACAGTCAAATGCATACTAAAGTTACCAGGCTTGTATTGTAACAAGTGTAAAAGTTTGCATATTTACAAGACGTAAGTATGGTAACTGTCCCATACTGCGTCTGGGATAATAACTTCCTAAACATTTTAGGAAGTTTTTTTACAGTGTAGGATTGCTGTTGTTTAATTTTTGCAAATTGGCTTCAAGAAACCTACTGTTATAGATTAAAGCTTTTAGCGTTGAATTATGTACCACGCCCTCTTAAGGCCTCGCTCTTTTGTTTTGCAATGGTTTCAAGAATATTTTTTTAAACGCAAATTAATACATATATTAGAAATTAATTCTTACAGTTTTAACACTTGTGTATCATTGTTTGTATCTGAATTTTTTCTGTTGTAACGCACCAAACGTATTTTTAGAATCTTGCGTCTGAATTATCACATATTTTGTTGTCGAAATAAGCCAAAATTAAGCAAAATAGTTTTTTTGCTAGGAAACGGTAAAAAGCTCTGGCAAAACTGTGTATATTATGACTGTACACAGTCTCAATTTTTTTCAAAGCATTTAGTTTAAAAATATTTGAGTTTTTTACAGTAATTTGAATTAAAGGAAAGAGCATGGCCTTAAATGAGAGACGTCACCTCGCAAAGACGCGAAACATAGCTGCAGGTGTGCACGTAAGGCACTGAAACAAATTGGCGCGAGATTATTTTCGCGAAAAGGTTGTGACCGTACCAAGAACTGTCAGGTCTAACATTGGATGTCGTCTGACTGTATACGCCTAAGCCAGTAGTAGGTCTATCGGGGTTAGAAGCCAATGAGAACAGTGGATCACGCCCAGTGCGTGTATATAACTGAGACATCTAAGATGAATTCGCGAAATTCGCTCACCTCAGACGTTCACTTTCAAGAGCAAAGAAATATGTACACTGTTCATTGGTAAAATTGAAAAGTTTCTTTTTACATTAAGTTGCTAGGTAAAAGTGAAGTTTTAGCAGGGCTTTAATGAAGTTCTCAACGGAAGGTAGACCCCTGTTGAGCAACTTGCCCACAGAGACTATTATGTGCGTGGTGAGTGAGCAAGAGTAAGGTTAATTCTACTACAGGTTAGAAAGGTCAATGTTATAAGTTTGTCACAGAGAAAATTTCTGCCGCTTGAGCGCTGGTATCGTAGTGCACCAAACTGACCACAGAGCTTTCCTGAATTTTAAGTTGTATTGAGTTGATAATTTAAAACGCGAAATTGGTTACTTATTACTTTAAAATTAAATATAATGACATCTATCATTTCAATGTTTATTTAAATTTCATTTTACTACGGTGTCGTATTTATATGGTACATTAGAGATTGAAGCGAAACTGTTAGCAGAAAATTTCGCTGTGCCAAGCTCTCCTATAAGAAAAAAGTATTTTCTTTCTAACCTGCAGTAGAATTAACATGAGCAAGAATCAGGTCGGGCTTAGTCCTCATCTGTTGCGGTCGTTATAGTTCAATAGCGCTTACGGGCATTCAAGTGGGAGAAACCGTAATTTTATATTTGTATGAAATAGTGTTAATTTTGTGGACATTACTTAGGAGTACATTTTCCTAGTGCGAAAAAAAAAATAGCTGAATCAGTTTTCCCATAATGGCACTACAAAGTCAAAATTTGCACGTTTTTAGTTCTTATAAGCCACAAAAACCGATCTATGTAAACAAATTTAAAAAATCACACTGAAACTACATGCCACAGGTTTTAAAATCAATTACACAATATTTTTGTATTTAAAAAAATCAGGAATTTTAAATTTTTTGTCTTATCGATTTTTTAAAAAAATCAAAAATATTGTGTAATGTATTTTTAAACATGTCCAGCAGTAGCCCGTGATATGTAGTTTCAGTGTGAATTTTTAAATTTATTTATGCTGATTGGTTTTTGCGGCTTATAAGAGACAAAAACGTGCAAATATTCACCTTGAAGTGCCGTTGTGAGAAAACTGGTCGAGATAATTTTTTTTTTGTAAGAGGAAAATGTACTCCCAAGTTGCGTGTACAAAACCAACACTATTTTATATAAAATAATATGAAATAATGATTTTTCCCCACTAGGACGTCCTTAAATTAGATCTGTAACAATATGTTATTATTGTACATATCAAAAGTTAAATGATTGAAGTACACATGCCAGGATGTATTGTTCTCCTTTGTCTTCATAAGACTGAGTGGTAATGTCCAAGTCTTCAGAAGACTGAGTGGTAATGCCCAAAAGATGTAATTTTCATCATTTTTCACTATTTTTCTCTCTAATGACATACAGCACGAAAATGTTTTATGCCAACATACCCTTGAAAATATTGTAGTTTCTTGCAACATATATGATAAGGTGATATACTTTTCACACAACATTGATGTCTGGAGATCAATAACAGGCATAAAATATTACAATATCGGGACTCGTATTGGCTGAGTCAAATAAGGTAACAGTTCCAAGTACAAACGAACGCCATTGTAAGTTGAACGTACGTTGGAATCCAGCAAACAGTCAAGTTTTCCCGCTAAGTATAAAGTGGCATCTACCCTTCATGGAAAGAAGCTATGTTCCCAGACAGTTATTTACGTACATACAGTATGCCTTTACGGGCCAACATTGGTTTCACAGAAACATCTTATCATGGGCAGCGTGTTGTATTATAGTGATGCAATGCTGTAGCAGAGGTCATGCGGCGCACACCGACACGGAAGGCCGGACAAACACGGAACAAACAGCTGACAGCTGTCGCTGGACTGGGTTCCGTGCACACATGTGTTCTGGCCGCGGCTGACTTGAGTCATCTTTATATCGGGCAGCCGGGCTTTATATTTAGCGGCCTCCTTGCGCGATTGTTTGGGCTCGACGACGCCTGGCTCTCTGGCCGCAGCGACGTGTAGCGAGTGCGACATCTGTTGCGTCCAGGTGGTTGTCTAGATCAAGGAACTGCTTGTCGACTATCGCCGAGATAGGATTGAGTGTAATAGTACTCACGCCCTGTTGCTGCTCTCACGCACACATTTTCTGATAGTAACATTATTTTGAAATGAAGACGCGAGTATGTTTGAACTTCGGTTATTATAGAGGCCTAGATATCATAATATTAAAATGATAAAAATTACAGTTTTCCATTTTTGTAGATTTTATGGTTTCACCCTTATTTTTCTAAAAATACAGTTTTTAATTTTTTACTCGAAAGTAAAGCATACTACTGCATAATGCTGTATATATAAACGTCCGCTGATTAAAAATATATACTCGGCAAAAAAAAAAAATCTCATCAAATTTTGATGAGTAGTTCAGTTCAGATTTTATTGACGATTGAGTATTTTTGGTCGTCCGCTTGACATCGTACCTTTCAAGACTACTCTGCACCGAAAAATTATGAAAATTTTATAATTGTACCAAACACTGTCCAATTGTTTACACATTATGTTAATAGTAATTTCTCACAAATAAAATATTTGCGGTTTCGTAGTTTTCGTACAAGGGCATATTAAAGTAGCGATTTGTTTGTTTTTGCTACTTACCCAAAGTAAAAACTATTTAAATGATACGAATAGAATAATTTAGACTGAAAGTAAACGCATTAAGCTACAGAATGCTATCTTTGTAATTTCACGTAAAATTGTTTGTATTAAAAAAAACTTCTTTAATGTATATTTTAAATACCATTGTGTAGCTGTATTTTAAAATAATACATTATTTTACAAAGGTTTCATTCTGTGTCTTATTGCATTTACTTTCACTGTAAATTATTTAATTTGTATCGTTTGAATAGTTCTTACTGTGGGTAAGCAGCGAAAAATAGTCCAATCGCCACTTTGACATGAGCTTGTACGAAAACTATGGAACCGAAAATATTTTACTTAAGGGAAATTACTATTAATGTAATGTGTAAGAGATGGACAATGTTTGGTACAGTTAAAATTACGAATTTTTCGGCACAGAGCGTTCTTAAGGGGCCTCCCTAGGTAGGCTGCGTTTGTGTGTGTGTGGCAGGAGCGGTAAGAGCGCCGTAGACCGGCTTATGCAATACATTATCGCCTCTCCGCGCAAGTCACTCAGATGGCGTGCAGCGCTTTACTATTATCATTTTTCCTATGGAACTTTAAGCGGTGACCACATTATTTGATTTATGGACAGCGTAGTTCCAAAGTCTAACGTTTGTTTCTGTAGTTGTTTTTTTCGAATCCGATTGTTAATTTTCCAGATACGGCAGTCTGTAAGAGTAATTTTTGGCCGTTTTGAGGGGCCAGACAATAATATTTGTAATAAACATGTCGAATTTTTAAAATTATAGCGACATAGTTTGAAGTGTGTGTTCTTTTCGCAGATATACAGATATAGTGTGTACTAAATGGTTTCGTCAAAAAGAGAATAGTCGTAACTCGCTACAACGCATTTGAAGGGCAGGTAGGGAGGACCCTTAAGGGAAGAGTTCACCGAAAAGTTTTGTTTTAATAATTTTCATATTTGTACGAGATATGGTTTGTTTTTTAGACGTACAGTGTTATTATTTGTGTTTTTATATAGTGAAGATCGTGTGAAATCCAAATTTGTATAAAACCGTTTATATTAGAAAGGAAATAATTTACACTGAAAAACAGTGTCACTACACCAATATAGATTTCAAAAACAGTAATGATTTTTTTTTGTATTAAAAATCGTTTGAAATAAAAAACTGTCAATATTCTGAACTTTATAAAAATTACAAAAAAAAATAATAATAATGTGATGCTGTTTTTTATACATGGCTTGGTGTAGCCCGTGACACTGTTCTCTAGTGTAAATTATTTCCTTTCTAGCACAGAATGGTTTTGGATTTGACACGATCGTCACTATATAAAAACAAAAACAACAGCAGTGTACGTCTTCAAAACAACCCATATCTCGTACAAGTATAAAATTATTAAAACAATTGAAATGTTCGGTGAATTCCTCGCTTAACTGGGGTGCACTGGAGAATCAGCGTACGATAATAGAGACCGGAAAAATTCGCGGGTTTCAATGGCCTGTAGGCTATCTTCCAGGAATATCTTTGTATTCAAGTATACATAGCAACTCACTGGCTCCTCTTTGACACAGTGATACCCCGTGATTGGGCATGCAATTAGTTTCTTCTTCATTATTGGCTCAGAGCCCTCGATGAGGTGTCAAATTAGTCAAGGGCCAGTAGCGGAAGTGACGCGAACTACTTTGAACTATAGCCTGTGCCCATATGAAAACGCGATTTTTTTCAGGTCTCTAATGATAATTTATTACCTAGGAGTTACGCAGCACTGCAACACATCCAGTTTTACACCGACTTTACGACGTTCTTTGTGGAAGTTAATTATTCTGTTTGTCGTAATGTTTTATGTAGCTATTGTTTTTTAACTTTATTTTTGCGGTGTTAGGTTAATAAAAACAAGGTCTTGTCACTTTCTATAAAGCCATGATGCACTGAGTTACTGACTCCCACGGGCGTGGCTAATAATCGTACAGACCCGTCAATCTAGCGCGGCCGATACACTAAGTTAAAGTTGAGTTAGTGGCACCCCGCCATCTGCCGTCGACGCAGATTAAGTGGTCTTGTCGGCGGTCTGCCGCCCCGACCTAGTGACCCTCCGTAAAATCCCGCTTATCCACCGCATTTAACGTCGCGCAGCCGATCAACTTCACTCGCCCGATCGTTGTTAGTTAGCTGATCGGGTCGTCTGCCAGCGGTCTGCCGCCCTGACTCGTCGACGTCCCAACCCCCGAAATTCAGCGACCCCGCGAGCACCTCTCACGACCTTCTTCCCCCGCAGTCAGTTAAGATCTCCCCCTCTCCACACTGGCCGAAAACCCGCCACCGGTCCCGGTATTGGTAATCCGGCCAATAGGAAGAGAGAATGCAGAAACAGCCCCGCCTACCGAAGTCAGCCCTGTAGTACACCATCGCCGCATTTATTTAATTCAATTTACATATTTTGTTTCAAAACCTGCTTATTAGTTTATTTAACTTATATTACTTATTTAAATTAACGGATTACTCGAGCCAAAAGTCTAATGTATATTAACTTATTTTTCACTGTCTCTAAGCCTCGTTGCCATAGGTTGCTGCACCCCCCCCCCCACCTATTGACCAGAGTGGCCCAGCGGAGGGGTGTGGGAAGAGTAATGGGCATGAGGGCGCCAAGCTCCGGCGACACCTGCTATGCCGGCCCGAGGGAAAGGCCCAGATTCTCACATCTTTCTCTTATTTAATATTATGTCAATAAAAATCCTCGTAGCATAGTTTGCGTGGCTGATTCGGTATCTTGACGCGATACCGAATCGAATGAATAGTCACATGACCAGACAATTCCAATTTAGAAGATTACCCTAATTAAGAGGAGTCCTTCGCGGTGTCAAATTTCCACCTTTGACGCGTGGTAACAGCGTAGCGATAAGAGCCAGTGTCCCACGCTTGACGAGAAGCATATTGCCTCTATTCGCAGCGCGTCAAACTGGCGTGCAAGATTTCCGTTGTAGTCTTTTTACTATGGGACTTTAAGCGGTGGCCCCAATATTTTATTTTTGAATTGTATGAAGTAAAGACAAACGCATGCTTCTCGTTTTGCACTTTACGAATTAAGGTAATATTTTCGGAGTTACAACAGTCTAAAAAACCTGTTTTTAGCCATTTTGAGAGACCCGAATATCATGTTTCTAACAAGCGTGCTGCATTTATGAAAAAATAGAAGCATGGTTTCAAGTGTGTGTTCTTTTCGTAGATAAACATAATATGAATAACTTAAGCGGTTTCGCGTAAAAATGTATACACGTGACACGCTGCAATGCCTTCTTACACCAATACCTGCACGTTACAACTTTTCTTCTCGTCTGTCTGTTGCCAACCATGCTATGGAACACGTAATTTACGAATATGTAAACCCATGAACTATGTTGAAAATAACTTTAAAACGCTACATCAAAATTCAAATTAGACTTTTATAAACATACGCAAGTCCTGCAGTGTAAGCAAGCTTGTGCCACTACAAAATCCACAGTGGCCCATCATAAAACTGCTAGAACAAAAATTGGAAATACACCACCATCTTACACATAAAACAATCTCGTGTTTACCATTAAATGCGTCAGGGACCGCTAAATAAACAAAATAGGTAGTTAAAATTACATAACAAGAAGACGAAATGCACAAAATAACGTATCAAGTCAGATATTGAATTTATTTGTAATTTAATATTAGGGATTATCTTTTCGAATAGTTACGTACACACAATACGTAAGTTTTATTGTAGTTTTTTAATTATGTTTCAGTACGTCATTGCAGAATAGGTCTAACGGATAAATGTAGGCATTTAGGATAAATCAAGCCGGGTCCATTTCTACAGTAGACATAGTAATTTTAATTTTATTATTTATAAGATGAACTTTGCATTTGTTTAAAATGTGAGATGAGCTCATTGTTTACATATTTGAAATCACTATCTGCCTTATATATAATTATCAAGCATGTTTGTCCTTGCCAATGAAATGACCAAGGCAACCTAGATACCTCTAGCGGGCTATTTATGGTAAACGTAAAATTACTTTTCGTAAATTCCAGTTATTACCTCAGGGTTCTTAGTTCGATGTATACAATTATTGACAGCGTAACCTACACAAAAGTACATTACGCTTTTTAGTTAAAATATCGCCGGTCTTATTTTCTTTTGCATAATATGACCTTTCTATTTTGTTCTCATTTAAACAGAGGTTGAAAGCTGTATTATTGATATGTAACTAAACCAACGCAGTTTTGCAATATAATTTGGCATGACGAGGTTCTGTACACAATTTGAGCGCTTCGTTATCTCTGTACCGTAAACATCCATCATGCAGGTACTTGTTACTATAATAGAGAAACAAATATTGCCGAAGTCCCCCCCTCCTCTTCGGTGGGCAACTGGTGCAACGAAAAATGAACGTTACAGTGAAATAACAACGAAATAAATTTGTCTGCAGTAACACATGTCATCAATAAATAGTTTTATTTAGTACGTTGTTAAAGTTAAAAATAATAATGAAAATTATATTATGAACATAGCAATTCTGAAACGTCTCTCCTCGTCATTCACGACGCGTGTTCAGACGTTGGTGTTAGGGAGGAGTGAATTGTAGCTCACTTCGAACATCTACGCGAAAATAAAGTTCTCGTTGTTCAACATAGCCTACAGCTATTTTCAACGTCATATTTTAATTTTCATATTTGTGCCAGATATTGTTCTCGTATTTAAGACATACATCGTTACCAAATTTTGCTCTTATGAAAATTTTTTAGACCTATCTTTCATAGTTTTTGCGTAATGACTTGTAAAAGTCAAAATTTGTTTTTTTACGGTTTTACGTGCACCACTAAAACCAATTGACATACCAAACTGAAAAAAAAAAAAAAAATATATATATATATATATATATATATATATATATATATACAGTGAATAACTATGTTGTACACTAGGTCGTTAGCTCTCTCTCTCTCTCTTTCTTTCTCTCTCTCTCTCTATATATATATATATAAATTTTTTAAACTTTTTTAAAATATTTATCTTAGCTTTTTTTCCCAATACAAAAAAAAAATATTTTTTGTTTTTATATAGCAGACGATCTAGCCTACAACATTGTTATTCACTGAAAATATGTTTTCAGATTGCTATGTCAGTTGGTTTTAGTACACAAAACCGTAAAATGCAAATTTTGGCCTACATATGCCGTGGGAGGCATATGGCTGGTGGGATGCAATTATACTTTCACTGACACAAGGGAGATAACATAAGCTTACTAAATGACAGAAGTAATATCGTGGCCTCTACATATCGGTTGCGTTATCAGCAGAATAATCCGTCATGTGTTCCGTCATATGTGATCGAATATTGACCGATCATATCGGGTCAAGGGTGTACAAGCAAGCAAAGCAAAGAGGAAAAGTGTATGGATATATATTTTTTAAATTACTTAAGTGTTAGCCTGGTTCTCACTTCATTAATATTCTTGTGCTAAAATGTCTTGGTCGACTCATTTGTCACTGCACTAGATATCGTCAACGTACTGGCGATAGCGATACTCGACACATACAATCGTTCTCTCTCTCTCTCTCTAAATGTTCTTTTAATGCCACGTCACATCAGTGTCTTGGTAAAAAAAATCTGGACGAGCTTACTCGCAGTATACAATACTGCCGTTGTTGTAAACTGCCATACAATTAATGGGACAGTTAAAAAAGTATTAATAACGGAGCCTTCTACCAGTGGCTCTCGGAGCCCATTACTAGAAACTCGGAGAGCTTGTCTTCGTTCTATGAATACCGTGCCACGTCAAGCCCAAACGTGACATTTATTTAAATTGCAGCGCTGTAAAAGTGCTTCGTGCACTTTTAAATTAACAGAGTTCTTAAACGGGCAAAGCCCAACTCAATAACATATGCACATTTAACAGAAAGAGTTCAAAATATATGACAAAACTTGTTACTTGGCAGAGATTAGCTATGTTACAATTACTCTCAGTGTACTTAGTCGCATGACTTGGTTGTAAGTTGCTGCTTAGTATAGAGATGCGTTCTTGGAAATATATAAATTATGTACAAACACTGATTTTGCAGTGGGCTAGTTACTGATTACGTTGCTGTTTCGGTTGGAAAATTTTACGTGAAATATATACTGATTTATAACTTGTCATGTTACTTTGTGTCAACTATTCTATTTCAGGTAAAACATTTATTTCATGTAAATAATTTTTTTAACCATAAATACCACATAAAATTTTCTATTTTTAATTACCATAAGTGAATTTTTGATTCTGTTTATGTGAATATAACCTATTATTATAAATTGTGAAATTTCGCGAATTTAATAACCTAGCCTATGCATACTCAAGCCCTGTCTGTTAATTCATTGCCTGCTGTTCCACTGAGTAGCAACTAGTGGACAAACGGTCGGAACTTGAATATGCATCGGATATTTGATTCTAACATGCAGGTAATTGAATTCGTGAAATTTCCCCATCTCTACTGATAATGAAGGGAATAACAAGTTAGCGTGTTAATTTTTGACACAGAAGTATAAAGAATTAGAAAGCACGGCTTCTGGTTAGAATTTAGCCGCTGTTTCACTCACCATCAGGCGGGATCATGTAGCAGAATGTAAATACGGAGGCTTAATTTGTAAGCAGTAAATAAATATAGTATAAAGACACCCGAGTGCCAGAGTCTCGTACTTAATGTAAAGACTTGCGACTGGGGGCGTCCGTAGGCATCTGCTTGTCTCGGAGAATCACATGAAGCAAGGCCCTTCCATTTTGGTGTGGTGGGGTTGGGGAAGGTAGGAGAAGGGGAGACAGCCGAGAAAATCCGCATAGTCCGGCACGATACCTATGTGCGAACATTCGGGGCTCGACCCGGCAGGGAATCGAATCTGAAACGCCTTGGTTGAAGATGAGTGGGCTAGCTGGTCACTGCGCCAACCGTGGTTCCATATAAGCAGTAATTAGCTTAATATTAAATCGAGCCATATTTTTTTATCGCGTCCTTGCTTTGCATTGTCATTTTTGCGATATTAGCAAACGGCGTTAAGAGGGCGTGGTACATAATTCAACACTAAAAGCATTAATCTGTAACTGTAGGTTTCTTGAAGCCAATTTGCGAAAATTAAACAATAGCAATCCTAGACAATAGTTTTAGCCATTGTTTTAAACAAAGTATTTTCCAGTGTTACGAACTTCTGAGGCATAAGCTCTGACGCCGGCACATAGTGCATTCAACTGAGGTGCAAGAGATCACGCGTAACGAATTAGTAATTTTGGATAAATATTTACTCATAAAGTTGGCAACTAGGATTGTCATTGAGTATTTTATCCAAATTGGCTAGGAAAAAAGCGTAGAAATCAATTAATGTCAGCGTGTATTTATCTGCCACGGCACTCTTTTTGAAGTAGACGCAGAATTTTGCTGTATGTTGAACTGCCCATACCATAGTGTATGACAACGAATGCAAGTAGGCTATAGAAATGTATTATTGTTCAATTTACGTATAAATGTGCATTGTGACGAAAATGTATTGGTGTCCATAAAAGTCAGAAGTGAGTGTCAAGGTAAGATTTCAATTTTCACAGAGCTTGTTTATTGGCACTACTGAAGGAGTAATTCAGCAAGGCGTCATTCTCTACTCTTTCTGTGCCGGTGCCCTATGTTACATAGTTCTAAGAGCCAGTGATTCGCCTAGAGAGAGTATTGTGGTGTTGAATGCTAACACTGCGATATAATGTCTGTATCGCTGACTTCAACCATCGCTGAACAAACACTTGCAGGTTGACGTGAGAAAGCGACGAGTTCAGCAAAACAACGAGCAATGCACGTCTTGTGACATTGCGAGGACTGTTTGACCTGACGGCGGCACACCTGTCTGCATCCCTGCCAAATAAAATTATCTTGGGATGATCGAACAGTTTCTAAGCACTTCCATTGTTGTGAAAGCAGCCTAAGTGTTGCTCAAGACCCTGTTCCAGTTGGTATTCGTAGTTACAGGCGGTTCGTAATAAAGTGAGCACTCAAAAAAGCCCTGCTAAACTTATATTTTCAGCAATTCGTATATTTCCGCACGTAACGACTAACGTCTAACCTCTCTGGACACGTCACTTGATGTTTGCACGTGTACGATAAATTGTGCAGCCAGTAGGAATGTGTATAGTTTGAAACAAAAAAAAAAAGTTTATTAATTATATAAATTCGATTGCGCAGATTTCGGTAGCTTTTGTTTTAGTATTGTAGTATATATAAATACACGGAACTATATTCCATAATTTCACTGCCAACCATACAAGTAGTACATCAACTAGTGTTAATGTCGAACTAGGCCTCCGCAGTAACGGCTAGTGATCTTTTCCAGTGGTTAAATTTTTAGTGCTCACTTTATCCTGAAATACCTATAGCAAAATTTTCAAGTGTTCGTTATAGGGTACGAAAATTATGAAGCATTTACTAGTTTGTTTGATATTTAATTTCTACTGTAGCAACGAAGTTATCAGATTTCAATCGAGCCATACTAAATGACATAACTGAAATGCCGACTGGAACATGGCGTGACATACAGCTCCTCGCTGGACCGCCAGTTGCAGATGCCAGGGGCGGTGTTGTAGTTGTAGGGGTCACGCGAGAGACGCTCTGGGAGCTGTCCGCTTGGCGTGTGTGGGTGTAGTGACGCGGCGCGCAGACGCCTGGTGCGGGGGGAACTGCCGACAGATGAGCGGGCGGCAGTGCAGTAGTAGTGACGGGAGAGTGACGGCGACATGTGCTGGTGTTGCAGGAGCACCTCGAAGGCATCGTACCTGGCCCACCGGAGGGACCGGGACCGCGGTCTGGGGCTGCCCAACTGCGAGGGTAGCTACAAGCGGACCATGTCGCCCTCCCCCGCGGACAGGGAGGCGCCCGACACCGGCCCCGCCCTCCCAGGTCAGTAGCTCCTCCCTAACTACATTACCTTCCTCTTCTCAACATTCATCCTTCACTCTGTATCAGTTCTTATGAGGGTTATATTTCCTCAATTGACGCATTGCGTACTATGTCAGTAACCTTATACTTGATGATAATGTCAGGCCCCACCATATTAGAACTGTCCCCACACACTATTCTATCCCCATCTCAGCTGCTGTACAGACTCGCCAGGAATGGCCTGGTGTCAGTCGTCTTGCATCTTCTTCAGTGATCATGTGCCTAAGGCTGAGACATTACCTAATAATTACTGCGTATAAACATTTCTTTAAAACTTATTACAGTCAAATCATCCCTAGTCTATAATTGATAAAACTTCATGGACCATGGTTTCACTTCCCAGCATCTTTAGAGAAGTGATACGGGAGATACTGTTACTGTACACCAGAGTGACCATAGTACAGAAGTAAATGTATACATTATAACTTTAATAAAATAATAAATAATTTTTCAAACTTATAATAACAAACTTATGAGATATTTTGTGTTATGATGATGAGATGGGATTATTGGAAACATAAAACACATGGGTAATTTGACCTTTTTTTTTTTTTTTTTTTTTTTTTTAAGGTGCTGTGTTTCCAATGTTGTGATGGAAATGTAATTTGTACATTGCTTACCAAACTACAATAACTGTGTACATTTATTTCCACATATTAAAATGATGGTTGCAGAGTGTGACAGAGTAGTGAGCTGCATCACTTTGAAGGAAGAAACAGAAGAGGTGAAGAAGGCCCCACCATCACCCCCACCTGCCTCTAGTCAGGAGATACAGTGTGTAGTAACTACAGAAGAGACAGAAGAGAAGACTGTGAGTGACAGTGAGTGTGTGGAGGAGGAGGAGAGGACTAGCGAGAGTGCGGACCCAGTGCCTGTGCTGGAGGAGCCCGTGGAAGTCGAGGATGTTCTACGCGAGTCTTCCCCCGTGCCTGCGCCCCAGGTGACAGAGTGCCTGCAACTGGTGCAGAGGTCGGAAGTGGTTTTGAGGGTGAATGCGGCCACCAGTGATGCTGCTTCGCAAACAGAGCTGGACAAGGAGGGGGAGGGGGTAGTAGAGGTGGTCGCACCGACTTGTGTGGCACGCCACAAGTTGCAGGAAGAGATAGACTGTGAGAGGTTGTCACTGGACCTGGCAAGTCACCTGTCTCCCTCTGATAGACTGCAAGGTATTCTAGGTAAGTACACTGCATGATTTATGTCTTGAATCTAGTTTATTTGGTCACTAGTCACAAAACTTAAATCAGTTAGTGCACCTGAATATAATTTTACTACATGTACAGAATCTGCTTTGAGTTTATACAATCCATGGTTTTTTTATCTCACCAGTTTACATTGAGCGAAGAAAATATAAACAGTTTATATTATTGGAAATTAACTTCCAAGACGTTGCCAAAACTTATACAACTTTTTATTTGAAAGCATAAAATACACTAATGAAAAATGGGCATATATGATGTAGTTAAAAGATTTTGGTCAGTATTTCAGCGAGAACTTCAGCACTGGTGAAGGGTAACATGATTTCCCATAGAAAACCTGTTAGCCAGCTAAAAACTACCATATTTATATTATTGTCTTGAACTTACCCTGGACTTTTCACTATAAAGGCAAGTTCTATATTCTAAACGTTGCAAAGAGGCAGGCAATACAATGGAAAGACAAGTCCAAATCCCAGTTCAGCACCTAGTGACTTTGAAAGATCATTATGTCTCCCATTCACTTATTCTTTTTTGCTTGCATCCTGTTTATCTGCCTACGGATACAGTTAAGCATAATGTAAGTTCAGAAATTTTGCTGTAGACTTACTTACATTGTGTTTGAAGTTAATATTGAATAAAATATTTTAATATTTATTTATTTGGTCACATAAACTTGTATTTTATAGTTTTTATTTCAAAATGTATGGCTTACTATTGATAAATCATTTCTTGGGAGTGCTTTTGTAAGCAGTAATTAAATAAACTTAAAAAATTACATGATAAAATTATAAAATATTTTGTAAATACATATATTTAAATTTATTGTAATTTAAATTTAGTCATTTAATGGATGTCACCTTTACTTTTGTGTCATATTATAAAAAATATTCACCCTTTTGGTCTCAGTGTTACTGGCACAACAGAAAATGAACTGGGCCTAAATATGTAAATTGAGTAGAAGTAAATAAATAACAACATTAGAGGGGGAGGGGGGTGCTATCACTAGGATTAATCAGTTGTGTACGTCACATGTTGCTAGAGGGTATGTCTAATATAAAGTGACAATGGTATTGTAAAAACAAGAAATAGAGTGTTGACGTAAATATTAGTAACTTACTTAATGTTATTTACAAAACTTTTTGCTAATTGGATGTCATGTTAATAAAGACGTATAAACTTTAAATTTACCCCAGTTTGTTAGCAAACTAATTCCAATTTAGACCTTTATTGCCTGCAGTAGTAAGTCAGCTGCATTGGCAGCGGATCTATAGCAGTAGTAGCAACAGTCTGCAGAGGCTTGTCCCTATTTGGAACATTTGTTGGTTATTCTTTCATTTTGCTTCAAATGTTTGTGGCCTGTCAGAACGTCACCTATTTAAAAGATGTTCTGACCTGGCTGCTGAACTGTGTTGTGATATACAGTCAAACATTTTTCGGCAAAGCTATAAAACATGGTCAAGTGTACTGATCTATGAAGTATCCTGTACATAGAAACAGTTTGCGTGCTTTATAACATAGCTAAAATCTGACTTTGTAGCTTTTGTGTATCAAAATTTACTGCCCAGATTCCATAATGAATTTTGCTGCACTTTTTTCGCCAGTAAAATTACAGGTTGTCACTTAAATTATCATAGTTCCAGTAGTATAACAGAAATGTTGTACATAAATTAATAACCTTGTATGTAAGAGCAATAGTGCACTAGGTGTGCGCATCAATGCCACCTTTATCATTACTTTGTTTCTGTACATCAAACACAGAAAAACAGCTTCATGAAGGTGGTATCCTTACACAGTAGCGCCTTTTACTCAGTCAAAATGTTTTAAATGGTGCTTTGTATATGCATTATAAGGTCAACGTTACTCTTGATCATTGTGTTATTATGTTGGTTTGAAGTCGGTAGTTTGTGGGCCATTCAGGTCATTCATTCACATATCAAACCCCTTGAATATAGTCTTTGTTTTATAGAAATCTAGAAAGCTAGTAATAAAATCTGACGTTGTGTTTTACGAATCCGAGTGGTATTTTTCCAGTTACAGCTGTAAAAAAAAAAAAAAAAAATTTTTTAGCCATTTTGAGGGGTCTCGAAAACATGTTTCTAATAAGCATGTTGCATTTTAAAAATGATTGAAGTATAATTTTAACTGTTTGTTCTTTTTGTAGATAAACATAAATTATGAATAAATTCATGCATCAGGTGCATAAGATTCTTTAAGTGCTCGAAATGAGTGACTTTTACATACATTGGTAAGTTTAGAAATTTGTTTACTTCTGTGTGTTTCCTGTGGTATTTGGAAAATGTAGATTTAGTTAAGAAGGTAACATTTATCTTACTTTGCTGTGTTGCCTTGAAAATCTATGTATATGTTGAAAAAAAAGTAATTGAATTGTATTAATGGTTTAACGTAAAACTCAGGGGTAATATATTTATTTTATGTTTTTGAGTGATACAAACTAAGGAAACTTATGTTTATAATAATATAGTTTATTTATTATTTCAGTATATTTCGTGCTAAGAAATGACATGTCTATATAAAGTAATGTGGATAGGCTATATGTAAGTGAATGGAACTGTTTTCTGTAATAGATCCACCACAGTTTAGAAATTAAGTTTTGCAGGTGTTTGATTGCACAGTACTGTAGTACATTTAATCTACAGTTAGTACATTTCATCTACAATATAGGACTGTTTTAGTTCAGAAACATGTATTTTATTACACAGTATTTTACTTGCTAATATTATTCTTGTGCTTATGTATAGTTCCCGGTCCAGACTACAAAAAGGTGACAGATTACGTTAGTGGTCTGTTCCGACTAGACATTCCTGCACGGTCTAGGGCCTCACAGCGTGTTCCTGTCCCCAGTGCTACTTCATTACAGAATGGCACAAACTTGACAGCTAAGGACAGGTATGTTTAACTTAGTTTCCTAGCTTCATCTAGCAGTATATTCAGCCTTATCGTAGAACACAGCAAATAGGCAGAACATTAAATAAATATGCCTAAAGATAGTTATTTCACTTGAAATATTTTGTGGAAAACAATTAGATATTGGGAACCTATTCAGCATCATGCAAAAGTTAGTTCGTGTATAGTAACATTGTATATGTGCCTAAATCATAAGTCACCACAATTAGAGTGAAGTTTTAGGCATTGTCATAGTGAGTATACATTTTATTATGATACAGTAGACTAAAGAGATCTTGTCTAGCCAATGACAGAAATTTTTAGAGGACAGTTGGCACCTAAGGTGATTAGCTAACTACCCAAAACAGTACAAATGTTTGTTTGCACATACGTGGTCATAAGGCATTAAAGTGAAACCTCTTTCTTACATTTATGAAGGAACCTACTAAAATGGTATATAATGCAGGAATGTGTAAAAAAGAGGGAAAGTTATACTACAAGAGGTTTGCATAGGACCAGAGAAAACATATGTAAAATAAGGGAAAGGGTAAAATCAGGTATTGTAAAAAAGGTGTTCTGTATATTTATGCTGACGTGAATAGCCACCATTTTGAAATCTAGGATAGGGAAGTTTATAGCTCTTCATTATTCAGGTCAGTACTTCTTAAGTAGAAATAATTGGTAACAAAAATTTAAAGATTTACGTTCTATATTGACACACATTCACACACACTTATTTTATGTATACTTATTCAGCCTGCTCTTTATTGCCTCTTTCCTGTTGTTTCACAATTTGAGTCTTGATTTGTAGGGATGGTGGTAAAAGACAGCTAGGCCGACAATATAACATGAGAGACAGAAGTACAAGTACTGTACTTACAGTTAATACTGATAGATAGATAAACATGCATATGGACGACACATTTTATCGCGAGGATACCCAGTTGTGACGTTTCGCTGATCAGACCAGCTTCGTTGTATGGCAAGTCATGGCACAGTGCAGTCCAGTCGGCAGTGTGTGCTGTTACTTGTATAGACCAGAAGGCAAACTATACTCTATCCATTCTAAGGTTGCAGCTAATTCATCCAAGTGAATGTCAACAACATTTTTGCATAACGTAAATTTCATTTGAAATCTTAAAAAATACAAGGTAATTATGCTACGGGACAATCACAATGTGAGGAATCAAGATATAATACAAGTTGCTTTGATTTATTTCGTTAACAATTCTTATTTCTGCTGCAACCTTAGAGTGGACAGAGTATAGACTGCTGTGAGAATTTCAATTCCTGCAGCAGTGGTGTTGGTCTGGTGGTTGTAGATTGTAATAGACAGAGGTGGCTGGGGGTGCAAAAAGCGTAATTATGTGAGAGTGACTTCTGGATGCTGTCTGGATTTAGTAGTGTATTGATGGCCCAGTTCCCAGCGTATGAGTTTTGGGATATTATTGGAAGATGGCAAGGCTTTTACTACTCTGGTGCTATAACAGGAGTCAAAATCTTTGTTGTGAGAAACTACATGAGTTGCAACTTGCTTCTCTTTGAGAATGGATGTTGTGCCCAGCTAAGACTTGCTTGGTGTCAGCTCTGCGGCCATTTATTCTCTGTCTGAGAGTGTTAGTGATAAGGCAAGGCTCACGTACTCTGTCTCACAGTGTTTGCACTGTAGCTGGTGTATCAGCTTTTTGCTGCACTGGTGTAGCTGCCTCAGATGGGATACATGCGGTTGGCGAGTCTGTTGTTGAAGGCGGTAGAGGGTTGGTGAATAGCACAGGAACCACTGTTAGAGTTACTGAAGTGCTGGAGTCTCTGGGGTTGATGGTTGTAGGGGTGGTGGAGAGGGGGGTGGAGAAAGGGGGGCCCTGTATCTCCCTTATAACAGCGTAAATTTTGACACCTGCATGCAATAATAATGTAGTAATTTTATTTTACTAAAAATCACACAAGTTAAGAATATTGAAATTAATGTAAAATAAATTACTTACTTTTACCACAACTAAAGAGGAAAATATTCTGTATTGGGACTGTGAGTTTATCAACTGAAAAGATTAACAGCTGTCTTTGGGGTGCTTCCAGAAGGAAAGTTTACTGGTTAACTTGTATGACACGCATTGCTCGAACAGTAAGAGATGGAGGGCTAAAATATTTTCTCTGCACAATACCTAAATTTTTTCTGTACATTTCCCAAATCACCCCTTTCCCCCTTGGAATAAGATAGCAGTACAAGAGGGTATGTTTTTGAGATTGTGGGAGACAAACTTGCTGGATTTTCAAGTTTAACTTCCACAGTTTTTTAGATAGATGCTCAATATTTGGAACACAGTCAGAACTCGCAAGTATCTCCAGATATATTTGTTGGATTATGAGAAGGTTAATCAGAATGGGTCGAAATTCGGACCTCAAGTTTATTCTTTGGCACATAACTTCCGTGTCTTTTGACATCTGAAGTAAAAATTTGGTATAGATGTTCAGGCTTACATCTGTTTTTTAGAATTTTTTGCATAAAATTTTACTTTTTTTCAGTTCTGAAGACATGTCTCTGCAATTTTGAGATGGGAGGTTCCAGATTTATTACATTAGCAGACTTTGCTAATACTTCCTGACATGTACATAAGATATTGCAAAAATTTTCAGGAAGGGGTTGAAATCGGAACCTTTGTTATTTCTTTCTAAGAGTATTTCTTGAACGTTTTGTGAGTTTTTAATTTTTTAATATAAATTTGTATGTGTACTGGTAGCAGTAGCATATTGAAAAATTCCACTTTGTGGTATATTACGTACACCTAATTTTTTATTTTAAGTGTAACTAGAGGTTTCTACAAAGACACAAGATGCACATGTTCTGATGCCAGCGCACATGCTTCCATTGTGCGAGTCGCAGCGCAGCAATATCAATAAAGCGTTAGGCTACGTGTGAGTAATTAGCAGCAACAATCTGCTGTATGATGTGCGCACTGTGTGCAGCAGTGAGCGATATACGTGTGATGTGTGTTCGCATTAAGAAGAAGAAACTGGGTATTTGCGAATAGCAAATTTTATTCGTGATTATTTAATAAATGGTTACAATTATTTCTACCCAAATAAGCGAATATGGAGGTATTTCCTTATGGTCTTTCGGCTAGGCCTTGAGGATGCCTCCCTCCCTGCTTCCGCTTAACACTATTTTTTACGACATAAAAGTGAGAAAATTTCGAAAATACTGTATATTGGGACCACTAACCGATTAGAACGAAAATATCAGTGGCTATATTGGAAAGTACATATATGCATCTATGTACAATATGACACTACACATGTAATGCAGGGTCACAGTTGTGAGTGAATGAGAGAAAACTGGGTTGAAGGTTAGGCTGGCTGCTCGACCCGTTTGACAGACCGACCGGCCCGAGGAATGGATGGGATCGAGCCTGAATTGCTTAGGTAAGAGGCGAAAGATCTGACCCCTCTACCACCGCGGGTCCCTCCCAGGCTCACTCTGTAATAAGAATTAGTTCTAGATATTATTTTCTGTTAATGTAAGTAGCATAGCTTCCTCTGATGTAAAAATGGCATGACATATTTTAGTTATGTAGCACTTCATTCTATATATTTCTTAGAAAACAATACACTGGTTACTGAATCGTATACAGTATATGAGGAAAACAAACATAATAGTCTATTATGAATACTAAGTTACTCTGACGAAAATATGTAGTTTGTTATGGACGCTAGGTATAACCACTCTTTAAGTGATAAAATTTGAAGATATTGGTACCATTATTTTACATGTGGGTGGACAAGATGGACTCAAGCAAAGGCAGGAGGTATCACAGCGAAGTCCGGCTCAGGTACCAAAATCCCTTGGTACGCCACTGGTGATAACAGCGCTAGACAATAATAACTTATATATTTAGTTTGTTTAGTTGCAGAGAGCTGAGGGAGAGAAATTTAAATGTTAAAATTTTTAAAGGCCTCTGGAAACGTAACTCTAGTTACAAGTTAAATTTGTTAAAATTCTTCCCTCAAACAAATTGTCATAAAAATTATTAATATTTCCTGTACCATGTTAGTTGTTGAGATACTAAAATGCCTTAGATATCACCATGTTTCTGTTTGAAATAAAAATGTTTTTCCCTGTTTTGTTAGGGAAACAAGGTAGGAAATCTGATTGTCTCTTTCTTGAGGGAAAATCTTCCACCACCTCTGGATGGTTTTGTTAGAAGCTGTCGTTGTTTGTAGTTTTGGACGGACTAGTTTGTTGTGAAGGTTGGGTGGTTATTTTGAAACCAGATCAAGGGCGTTTTGAAAACAAGTCCTGTGTTTGTGGTGAAACAGCCAGGATTATGTGTCCAGAGTTTAATATGGTTCTGACATTGTTAAGGTCTTCGTGATAAGGAACAACCAGGTAAATAACTGAACTGATGATTTTGGTTTGTGTGTCAGTGTTGGAAATACTGTACTGTTACACGTTGAATCTGTTGGTAAACAGTGGATTTGAGGTAGTCTCTACTGATAAAAGCTCTAGCTATCTGGTCACACTGTTTAATAAGGTCACTTTGGGTGAAGCATATATGTTTTTACCTTGTGACAAGGCGGTGTTAGAAATTTTTTTGTATGGTAGTGTGGTTGGTGGGTCTGCTGCTACATCACAACCAGGGACGACTGATGATGTTTGCCTAATGTTCTGTCCTTGTTTCGATTCCTTAAATCTTGACGCATCAGTGTGTTAGGTTGATGACTAGACTGTACCAAAACTGGTATCTTATTGTGCCCGGATAGCCTCTTTCCTTTTATATAACAGTTAACAATTAGTAATAAAAGAGTTAAATCTCAACTTCATTTATTGATGGCTCATCTGTAAAACAACAAGGTTCAACACTTGCAAAAGCACGCAGTCACAAACAGTATGGTTAACAGATGATAGATACCAAATGCCAAAAAATAGAATGCGAGTCTGGCACCAAAGTTTTGCTGGTGTCGTGAGTGTTCACCAAAAGGATTCTCGTCTGTTTAAGTTCTAGCTAAGTAATGCAATTTGCATTAGTTTGTGCAAAAAACTTATATGTAACCTGAAAAGGGTTATAGCTACCAAGCTACATACTGGTGGTAACACTTGCTGTTAAGCGTACTTATATATTTTTTACTTTCGACTATATTCTTACTATATAAACAATTGACAAAGAGGACTTAACTACTGCTCGTTCTACTGGTGAATATGCCCCCGAGGCTTCATGTCCCTTCTCTATGTTCGCCTATGCACCTAGCACATCCACTCTCCACCACCATGACTATAATATTTAACCGGCCATCTCTCTACGACCTTGAACTAGCTCCAACTGTTTTCTCCATGGGCGAATACTTGGACTTGATCTGCACTATGGGATCCAGAATGCTCTCAAATACAACATATAATGTTGAAGTCATTAAATTTTGGCATAATGTTGCCCTTTACATAAATAGTTTACGTTCCACCACAATTGAGACAGACAATACGCTTAATTTTATTTAATTGGGGATGCATTCTGTAGCCAAACAGACAAATAGGTCCGCTACACAATATATTGCTAGTGCTCCGTTGCACACTGCAATACCACCCACAATGCGACAAACAAGGAGCTTGCTGACCAGGCTGCATGCCCCTCTGCATGCATCCTCGAGTCTGAACTTGGAGCTGCCAGATGAATCACATCCAAAAGGAGACTAACTCTTTGCCAAAGTGAAATTTCAAAAGTCATAAGTCATAAATGAAGCAAAATACAAGAAAGTGTTATGTATAAAAAAATGCATAAATTTTATTCTCTTTAAATTAGTCCAAACACGATACAAAACAAATAAAATAGATCCGTAAAAATGACAACTTCCAAACTCTTATTAGCAGTTAAAATTTAAATTTTTATATGTATTTTAATTTCAATTTTGTGGCTAGTATCCCCAATTACTACGGTGGATCCCACAGAATAAATCCTTGATACACCTCACATTTGATTAACTTGGAATAATTAATGAGTTACAAAAAATTATTAATAATGTAAATAAAGAGAAAACCGATGGGCTTGCCTTCAAAACACGTAGGCAAAATTCCTACAAAAAAAAACACCTTGAGTTTAAACAAATTGTGCGTTATCCATAATGTACTTGTCCTTTTTCATCCTTGCGCACAAGTTCTGCCCTTAAAACATTAGTTCTTAAACCAGATGCTGGGCGATACATATCGCCCCCACTACCACCACGTGTGTCCGTCCTCCATGCTGTCCAACCACGCTCTCCCCAAAACGGGGCCTTCCACCTCCTTCCAAGGACTCCTTCCTTGTCGCCAGAAACACGTTATATCCCGTGATTCCATCATGTGATATATGGCACACGGGCTAGCGCCCCTACCGGTGCACTAAAATACTATGTAAATATAACATCTAAGACACATCATGCCAATCAAAATCCAAAAGAGAGAATACTTTGTTACAAATTATACAGCATGCCCAAAAATCAAAATTAAATATGAAATCATTCCTCGTATAATTTAACAGGCACCGAGAGCATTCATTATTACTGTGGTTTCTTAGTCCTTTATGGCGCAGCCCATCGGAAAATAAACAATAATTACTTTAAACTACAAATTACAACTTAATATTTATTTTTTGTCTTTGTTCTGTACCTTTTGTTTCTTATTACTAAAGCACTTTGGTCCATTCACCATAGTTTAAAGGAAAGAAAACATTATACTTATAGAAATGCCTGATTTTGTTAGCCTTTATCGCAGTCACACACAACACTTCAAGCTACAGTATGCCGGGCATCTAAGCTTACCCGAACTACCCAAAATACAAAAATACTTAAAATTACCTTACCTAGCTCAGCATCCTGGGATCCTGTGTCCATAGTGCTGCCGTGGTGTAGTTAGGACAAACCCATTCAAATTTTCGTGAACCTACTTTAATAACTGTTAAAACCACTATCTCAAAAAAAAAAACTACTACTACTACCACCACCACTACTACTAGTACTAGTACTACAGATAGAGGTGGGGTGGGATGGCCAAGTGCCTCGCAGGCCATTCACCACTTTTGCTGATCTTGTAAATTTTCTGAGTTGATTAGAACTCTTACAATACCTTTACATAAAAAAAATACTTTTTATAACACAAATAAACAAAAAGGAAACATCTTATTTGTTTCTCAGCTAAGCAAAGTCACTAGATAAAACTAAAAGTTTTGTTTGTATTGGCACTTGATTTAAAAGAATGTTAATGTTATTTATTTTGTTTTCGGTTCACATTGTGCAGCTATTTTTTGCTATGCTTTCGATATTTTAGACAGTAGCTAGCATTCTGATGAAAATTGTAAGTTCTTTAGTAATGTTAAGGTTAATTCTACTACAGGTTAGAAAGTTCAATGTTATTAGATTGGCAAGGGACAATTTCTGCTGCTTGTTGCGCTGGTATCACTAAGGGGTGTAAACAGATCAATCACAGAGCTTTTGTGAATAAAGTTACTTCACGTTAATAATTTAACAGCCACATTGGTTTATTTTAGCACTTCAAAATTAAATTAAATTACTTTTCTGTTTGCCAAGCCTAGTTAAAATTAATTTTACTACAGTCTCACATTTTATTAGACCCCTTAGCGATAGCAGGTAACTACTAGCAATACTTTTCTGTGCCAAAATTAATTTTACTACAGTCTCACATTTTGTTAGGCCCCTTAGCGATAGCAGGTAACTACTAGCAATACTTTTCTGTGCCGAACACTTCTATAAGAAAACACATTTTCTTTCTAACATGCATCCCCACGAACTTGTCACATTTCTTTCTCCATAATTCTCAATTTTTTTTTAACACAGAAAAATTTTTCACCTTCGTTTTTTCCTATTACGTTACCATTAAATAACCACTGAAATACAATGCACTATAAAGAAAATGGTTTTAAAGCACCACTGTTTGTAGCAAAACTTGTTCAAACATGTTTCACAAGTTAAAGTTAAAGGTACAGAGTATCTATACATGAAGAGCGAATAACAGTGAGAAGATCCAGGTGATGAGCATAACAGAGTGAGGAAAGCGGTCAACGCTTAGGAGGTAGGTGAGGGAGTGGAATTAACTTTCGGAGGAGATGATGACAGTGAGGACGATTGGAAAGTTTAGAAGGGGTTTGGTAGGGGATTGAGGTGGTTGTTACAAATTTGTTACAATTTGCCACCAGGTGGTTGCCCAATTGCAAGTTGTTTTGATTACTTTTATACAAAACCAAACCAAAAACACATCAAAAGCACAATGTTGCCAATACGATAGAAGCAATTGCTAGCGCTCAATAACATAAGTATTGACAGTACTTGCTGCTGCAATAAAGTTGCTGTTGCTGCCATATTGGATTTACAGGCTGTATATTGTGCAGTGAGCACAAATATTGCATGCAATTACAACCTTGGCACGCAGTGTGTTTTCTCTCTGTTCTATTTTTTCACAGAGGTTTGACAATCTTTCTTCATTAGCTATATCATGTTTACATTATTATTGGATACTGAAAGAATGAATAGCAGAAAAAATAATATCTTTGTGATGTGATGTGCGGAAAAATATTATGTTGCTCTAAACGGCAAGCAAACAGGACATTTTGGAGAAAATAAATGCAAATAGCGAGAAAGTCTGAGAACTTATTCACTAATAATCTGCTTAGTTAAAAGATGTTTTGCCGATCATAACATTCAGCAAAATTAGCCATATCATTCAATTATAGTGATCAGTGATCGACATCGGTCCAGCCCTCATAGTCCAAACATCTAACTGAAAAACAAGTAGTTGTTCGAAAGTACGAGTATCGGAAGTTGTTTTGATTCTGTTGGAGAGTTTGATTGCTAAGTGTCTTGCGAATGTCTATGAGAAAAACATCCTGTACTGTGTAGTTATAAATTGTAAAGTGTTATGTATTTTGTACAAAAGAAAACAATTTCATCAGAGAATTGAAACAGGATTTGAATACAGTTCAATAACTTTATGGAGACTGTTATTGGACAATTGGTGCCGGAGTTCCTAAACAACGACAGGAAAAAAAAAACCTTGAAACCTTCTCCAGTGACTATTTTTTTAATGACAACACGTTGAAAGGTATAAGATGTCATTCTGATGTTGCTAATTTTTTTTTTTTTTTTTGTCGCATGAGTAAGCATTAGTAGAAAAACATTTTTCCGTCAACAAAGCCTCAGAAGTTGAGCTCACAGCATTGTACACGAATACACTCCTTGTTGTTCAATACATGACCTATTACATACCAAAGAACAGAGATTATTGTGATCATCTACTCGAATGGTACACATGCAGTATTTGGTAAAGATAAGTGCCAAGAAGAATGCAGTCACTGCACAGGAGAAGAGGGAAAAAATGTTTGATGAAATCGAAAATTTGTAAAAGAAGAAGACATTGACAAATCCAAGACATCAGTGCATATTCTTTTACAAAAAGCAGAATCTTCTTGAAGTAATTGGACTGTTTAAGTGAAATTCAATTAGGAATGAAATATGTGAGAAAAAGTAAAAGCAGATTGATCTTAAAATGAAAAATGATTAATTACTAAAAATATGACTATGTATCTAGGCCCTATGTCAAAATGTTTAAATTCCAAGAATTAAAGTAATTGTTGAGTATGCACTAATGCAGTCTCTTAACAGGTTCTTAGGAAACTGTTGATGTACGTAAATATCATATCAACAGTTCCAAATATTTTGAGCATTTAATCTAGAGATTATGAAAATTTGCAGTTGTGGCGTGCATTTATGAAATTGTTACGTTCAAAATGTCCCATGTTATAACTGTATGTCTTTGCCTATGTAAAACACATAATAATGAGTGTTTAGCTTATGTATAGATTTTCTCATACATGCGGAATATTATTATTTTAAATTTTGGATCAATCCTACTAAGTACTTAAAAAAATATTGCCAATCCTTAAAAGTCATTATTTTAGTGTACTAAGGGAGTACAAATCATGTTCGACATTAAGGAACATGGCATGTATTTTTTTAGTACAACCATGTAAACTTGATTGGCTGTGTGTGTGCGCGTGTGCTTTTCACATCCTTAATTTTTGAATTTCATAAAATCCTGAATTTTATTTGTAGATATTTACATGGGCTTCATTCTTATCAAAAAATCATCTTGATATCTCAACAGGTGTAAGTGGTACAGTTGCGTTAGTGTTGCTGTCGCTGTTGCTGTTATGGGCTAAGTTGCTTCTGTTTGTGATTATTTGAAAACACATTTTTTTTTTTTTAACAGCTTTCAAGGACGAATTTCGAAAAATCCTGATATTACTTTTTTGATATTTATGTAAGATTTATTTTAAAGCAAAAACCATTTTGATATTTCCACTGGCTTAGGAGATAAGTGGGATTAATTTAAAACACGTTTTATTTTTTTAAAAAAGTTTTCAAGGACAAATTTCGATATGTAGGTTTGGGAGGTACTATGCCCTAGCAAAATATGTATACGTGTATCTATTTTGCTTAGCACCATTTAAGGATTGCCTTGTTTTAACCTTTCATCGTCTTGAATTCAATTTTTTTCAGTGGCAGTTTTTTTATTTAATGTTTTTTTTTTTTTATTGATGCATGTTTTACAACAAATAGTATACTATTGGTAACATAAATACATAAATTTTTTATGTTACAATTTTTCTGCCATGTTTCAATTAGAAGTGTTAGCTACTGCAATGTTTTTTTTTTTTTTTTTTTTCACAACTGTCTGCTATTCTATACTATATTATAATGATATCAGTCTCCAACCACACTACCAAGATAGCTCACACTGAAAGACTGCCAGTGCTATAACATCACTACGCCATCACTGCTGTATTTGTTCAAATAAACATTCCCTAATGCCATTAAATAATAGAAAACTATGCTTAAAAACTGACAAAGCACGTATCTGGTAATATCAACTTATTCTGTATTTAAATACGTGTCCGCATTATACTTTTCCTAGACATATGTCAAATAGTTTGCCACCATAACATAAGCCAAGATGGCCGTCAACATGCACACCATGATGTAATCAAAGATGGCGGCCGGGGAATCTGGCATCTACCACCCCCACCCCTGCTCCAGTATCGGCTAAAACACCCTACTATGAAGGAATATAATGATAAACCTTGACCTTGCCCTTTTGCATATTTAATTTTTTTGCAATTTTGATTTTTTTTTTTTTTTGCAATTTTGATTTTTGGAAAGAGGGAAGGGTGGTCGGCAGGACCGTGAGGAGGCTCAATAGAAGCGATGCACCTGCGGCGCGTCAGTGTGAAAACAAGGAAGGGGAGCATCATCATAAGACATCACATCAACCTGAAAAACACTCAAAGTTGCCTTTGCTTTTAGTAAGCGTAGTGTATATTTTCATTTGATTTTAGACAAGATATTTGATTGTTTATTGAAATAATAATTGATTTTAGTAAGTAGACACATTATTCAATCAAAGTTTACGTTAGAAGGGGCTCTACAACGGCTCTTTGACACAAAGTTGAGTCTAATCAGCAAGTGAAAGCTCTACTTTTAGCCAGGGTTAAATCCTTTTTTCTTCAGTAAATTTTTCGTGAGAAAATGATTTGATGTATCACTGTAATATCAACTAAGAATTGCACACTTATGGTAACACCCCTTAAGTTACGATATGGCTCGTGCCTATCACAAGATAAAAAGTGTATCAAACTACACGACTACATTGATCGTCATTAACACCTAAGTTTAAATAAATAATAGGGATATTACACTATAGGCACTGTGCACTGGTCTCAAAATCATACTGGTGATGTACAGTATCGAACTTATGCAACAATTGAATGATACCTGTTTATTTCCAAGCCACTCTACAGAGAAATAGCAGATGCAACTTTTCACTCAGCTCGCTGGTTCAGAAACACTATTTAAATAATTTTCTTATAAAATTTCTTATGTGTCCTATATAATACCGCTGTGCTTACATTAGCATGTCACATTTAACGCATGTGCCCTAGTTGAGCTACAAAATATATTATGGAAAAAAATTTTTCTGTTCCAAACCCTTCTGAAACCCAGAATGTTACAAACTGCTGTAAATTATTGTGTATCGTGATTAGTGAATATTCTAAACTGCATACACTACAAGGAAACATGAAGTAATATTCTGCAAATAAGCCATCTTTAAGTTCAATAGTTAACTAGAGACAGAGTGATAAATTTCAAACATTGCACCATCATATAAATGTGTAGGATGAGTTGCTACAAACATTTCCAGCCGTAGGTATACAAAAAGATCTGGCCTGTACTTTCAGTTAATGGCATTAGGGAAAAAAACAGCCATTCTTTATTGTAACAGAAAAAAAAATACTAAAACATAAAGCAGTTTTAAGTTTAAAGCAATATTGTGTTAGTCACTGCATTATAACTAAATTACGCAATAATAAACCACTGCCTACATTAATACCTGTTTACTTACAGAAACAAGAGCAGTCAGACTTTAACACAGTTTCTCAGAGGTATTTATAAGCAGTGCAACTATCACCAGAGTATGTAGTATTTCTAACTATATTTAAAGTCCAGATAGGAGCTTGTACAGTGTTTGTAGCCCTTCTGTTGGTGGGCTAGTTCTGACGCAGGTGTGTGTGTTATCAGTGACGTGAGGTGTTGGTTATCAGTGTTTTGAAGTGGGTGAATGTTGTCTTGGAGTTGTGTGGTGTGGCCTAGGAGCTGTTATTGACTGTCTGTTCAATATGCTGCTGATTCACATACCTACCTGTCAGTGCTTGGTTTGTAGTATGGTCGTGCACAACTATTTGTATACTGGATAGGGAAAGTTTGTCCTGCCACAGTTACATGAGTTCCAGGTATGATTATATGTGCTTGATACAGTGAACTGATGTCAATTTTATGGTAAACAGGTTAAACATATAGTATTGCAATTTGTGCAACTATAAAAAAAATTGTGAATACATTGTATGTTTTTCTTAACCTCAATTCACAAGTAAGTCTAAAACACTGTATCCTAAAAACATATACCTTTAAAATATTAGTACTGTATGTACTACTGATTTAATTAAGAAACATACAAGATTCTTTGCTATATAATTGATGTAATTTAATGGTTTTACAAAATACTTCTGAAGTGAAACTTTAAATATTTTAGATAATCTCAGTTTTCCATATTTGTAAGACTGGCTTTCAGATATATATTAAAGTGATATCCTAATTTTTTAAACCAAAACTCACTGTGTAGACAAAGGAGTCATTTACTATAGCTACCATAACCACCATCATATTGATGTGGAAAGTATTGTATTGCTAGTTTAGTGTGATCTGTATTTTTAGGGTGCTGCCTGTCGGAGAACTGTGGCAGGAGCAAGGGCAGGGATTTATTTACATGTTAAAATTATATGTGGTGGTGCTCAGTCATTTTTAATGTTACTGTTTTCACACAAAAGCCATTTTCTGCATTGAGAAGAGGAGAATATTGCTACAAGAATAAAAATGTAGGAAAAATGTGATATGTGAATGTTTTGATGATGAAACCACTTATTTGTTCACATTTTTCAGGGTATTTAAAAATACTTTGAAAGATTCTATGGCAGTGTGGGTAGCATTAAGATAAACTAAAAGTCGGTGATTTTATGAAATCTCCTATGTGTTAAAATCAAATATTTTTGGGAGATACAAAAAACATATAGACACTAACAGTGTTATGGTATTTGTTAGTAACTACAGTAAAATGTCATAAAAGCATAATTTCTATCCATCTGTGTAAACTGTAGCACAAGCACAGGCACAGAGAAAATAACGTTAATATACTATCTATCATTTGGCACATAGGAGGTTTCATAAAATCAACTATGATATGTAGGGTTGGGAGGTACTAAGCCCTAGCAAAATATGTATATGTGTAACTATATTGCTTAGCACCATTTAAGGATTGCCTTGTTTTAACCTTTCATCTTCTTGAATTCAGTTTTTTCAGTGGCAATTTTTTTTATTTAATGTTTTTTTGTTCTTTTTTAATGATGCATGTTTTACAACAAATAGTATACTATTGGTAACATAAATAGATAATTTTTTTTATGTTACAATTTTTTTCTGCCATGTTTCAATTAGAAGAGTTAGCTACTGCAATGCTTTTTTTTCACAACTGCCTGCTATTATATACTACATTATAATGATATCAGTCTCCAGTCACAGTACCAAGATAGCTCACACTTAAAGACTGCCAGTGCTATAACATCACTACGCCATCACTGCTGTATTTGTTCAAATAAACATTCTCTAGTCAGCTAATTATATATCAGCTTTCCTGAGACAAAAATTTCTTGATTAACAAATTATATGTTTGTAGAGGGACAACTACTGTTACACTAAATGTCAGCAGCACCCAACAGATAGAGCTGGCAGGTTTGATTCAATCTACAGTTGTACTCTTGTGCATTACAGCAAGCCAAGAAAGAAATATAACCACATAGCGTGGCAGGATTTAGCTGCTTTTATTTTACTACGACGGTAGTTGTGAATTTGTTTTCTAAATTGTTTTGTGGAGATATTTAAATCAGGATTGGTTGTTTTGACAGGTGTTTTTTCGTTTTAAGTGATTGCATGAGTTTTTTTATTAGATATAATACTCCTGGAGGCTCGTGAGTGTTCTAAAAGGTTACACTGTGCCGTTTAACCCAGCACAAGGTACACAAGAATGGGATTGAATCCTGAGGTAACTAGTACTGGGTCACGAAATAATCACGAACAAACTGTAATCATTACAAACACAATTAGATTACAGGTAGCAGGCAAGTTGAATCACAGTCAAAGTGGTTGAGTTTAGGCTTAAGCTTGTCCGACATTCCGTCAAACCGTCTCGAAACAAATTAAGCAAACTAATCAGGGCGACATCGTGGAACTTACCACGATTCCACGAGTTGAAGCACAGAGTGCCCCAACAAAACCATAAAGAGAATCAAACACCTAAAAATGAATAGACGGTCGACGGAAAGCTGAGAGAGCTGGAGCAAGAAAGCGCTATGCACTGGCCGACAAACAGAAGCGAAGTGGCGAGATAGATTCAAAGCAATACCGGCCACAGCTGGCCACTGAAGGGGAGGGGAAAGGGCAAGTAGGAGAGGGGCCAACTGTCAGGAGGGGAGGACCCGAGCATGCCCGATGACACCCGAAGAAGGCCGAAGGCAGGCACATTGCGGGACTGACGTCACTTCAGTCCTCCGCTCACACACACGCACACACATAGGTCCATCACCATTATACATAAATAGATGGCCCGGCCTCAAGTCCACCCGGGGGTACTGCAAGGGGTCCAGAAGCCCCAGTACAACACAATGGTTGGTCTAACTTCCGAGTTACAGTTTTTCATTCCCACAGTTGAGAGTATTGATTTTTGTTGTGTAATGATGGATGATACCAGATCACTAGAGGTCCTGATTGGACGAGGGAGGTCATTTGATTCTTCTGACCTTGCTAGGATACGTTGTGTTCACACTAGTTTTCGTGCCAAGGCTTCGGAGAGTCTGGTTGTAGCGCAAACTCTCAAAACAAAATATGAGGTGAGTGAGTGAGTGAGTGAGTGAGAACCTTTGTTTTTGACATTTATCCACTTTTAATTTATTTCTTCTAAATCGTTTCTACCAGTGTATGGGAACCATTAGAGTGTTGGCAGTGTGGGTAGCATTAAGATACACAAAAAGTCGGTGGTAGCATGTATGTAGGTTTGGGAGGTACTAAGACCTAGCAAAATATGTATATGTGTATTCCTTAGCACCATTTAAGGATTTCCTTGTTTTAACCTTTCATCTTCTTGAATTCAATTTTTTCAGTGGCAAATTTTTTTTTTATTTTTTTTTGTTCCTTTTTACTTATGCATGTTTTACAACAAATAGTATACTATTGTTAACATAAATAGATAACAAAAATTATTACGATTTTTTTTCTGCCAGTGTATGGGGACCATTAGAGTGTTGGGGAAGATGGTGTCCCCCACCTTCGTAGTATTAAACTGCAATGTTTTATTTCATTTTTTTTTATTTAAAATTTAATGATGCCACTTTCAGGTCGTAAACTTGTGTGTGAAGTGTAAAGAATGGTACGGCATGTAACCTGTTTTCATCAGTAAACATTGACTAAAATGTGCACATGTATCCTTTATTACCTTAAAATGTGCGGAGGCAAAGTAACTGTCCATTATACTATTTATACGATCACCCAGAGTGTGGGATAGGTAAATGGTGTTTTGTATTGAACTTGTCACCGCTCAGTTAGGTTGGAGAGGAAGTTGACTGATTATTAAATTTGTGGAAGGTGTAAGATGAAGCGGAGATGGTGCTGGATTGCGAAATGGGCGCCACCTAGCAGTTTGCCCGGCTAGGACGGTGTGTTGACGGTTCAGGGCGTGGTTTGTTCGGCTGGCGGTCCTCTCCTTCCTGCAGTGGTGGATGATGCTGTGGTTGATGGCTACAACGTGGAAGCACTCCGAGAAAACTAGCTAACTCACCACGTGGGTTCTTCGGGTCACCCACACAACCCCTTGCCCTAGGACTAGATAGATAGTCAGCTCTGACACGTTGCTAAATTATTAACAACAGACTTACTTGGTTAGCTGTGTTTTATTAGCAAACACACAGGTAGCACATTACAGTGGTCGCCACGTGGTCACGCACACAATGAAAAATACACATGCTCTCTCTCTCTCTCTCGGTTAAACGGCTTTTAAGTCGGCGCGCAGGCCGGTTCAGTTTAAATTAGCACACACTAAAGTTGAGTCTCTGCAGTAGAGTCCTGTTACACTATGTCGGAGGCGGCCGACTGCCGTAAATGTATATTCCTCGGCCCGGACGCGCAGGCGGAGAAATTAAGTTGAAGAGCATAGGCGTTAAGCGCACGAGCTAAAACACGAGGTAAACGAAGAGGGCGAAAAAAGATGATTAGAAATATAAATTACTATTGCAGCTACTATCAGTGAAAACAAAGTTGAGAGCCCTCTCCGGGACACACGTCCTACCTCGTGGCCGACTTACGATGAACTGGGGAGCAAAGATGGCGTCGAGCGTGCTCCTAGCCGGCAAGTACGTTAAAGTACCGTTACAATAGTGATAATGAAATTTAGGTGAATACAAGTACAAGTCAAGTGGCAGTGAGACATATAAAAAATAATAAGAATTACTGGTGATGACAAATTACTTAATTAACATTTCTTTAAAATTAACATACAACAAAACACTGACCCTGAAATGTGTGACCACGTGGCTGAATAAAACTAAACAAGACTTAATATTAAAATGGCTCGTGCTGAAGGCAGGTTGATTGCTGGCCGTAGCTCAGTCCTCAGTTTGTTTATTTTAGTTTCTGATTACGTGAAGTACTTTATGATAGGCGGTGAAGTTGGTGGTGGTGGGGTGTTGTGACGTCACGTATAGGCGGCGATTCAAACACACACACACACGTGTCGCTGGCACACGACCCCGCACTAACCGGCACTGTTGGAGCTTTGGTAAGGGGGGAAGGGTTCGGAGCACACCGAGGAAACCCTGTCACATGGTCAGGACGGGCTTAACTTCCCAGGCCTAGGGCTTGGGACGACGTCAAACTTTTCCCTTAGAGTACATCAGTTGTCGAGCAGTGGAATGTTACGACTAGACTAAAATAAAATAACTGTGTAAATGCATTTTAATTTCTTCTGTATTTACAAATACAGTTGACAACAGATTGTGCAGGAAAAGCCAATACAAAATACAACAGTATATTTATTGCTCATACTATCATCTGTTTGAAGGAGGGTTAATGATAGGTCAAAATAATCATTTACCCACAAGCCTTGTGCGTGAAGATGTACATAACTAAGTACAAAGGACTTCCAAACTTTGTTACTGTACATTGTTTTAAAACTTCTGTGTCTTTATACACAGTGTGTTTTGCTGTTGACAGTAATAAAATACGCTATTTGTTTTGTAAGTAGTTGTAACAGGATAGGAGCATATTTAAGGGGGTGGCTCAGTAGGCAAACAATAAATTTCTCAAAATTTAGGAAGTATTTTATCAATGCTGCACACACAAATAACCCTTGTACTAATCATTATTTACCAAGATTATAAAACATTTTGTAATATGTTATCAAAATTGAAGTTTTGAAGTAAGTGTTTGAGAATAAAAAATAACTTAAAAATGTGTATCAGATAGGAACTGAATGAAAGAAAGAAAGAAACACAAGAATTTAAGAAATTGTTTGTGTGACGGTGACTCACAAGTTAAATGATCAGAAATTTTATGGGTGGCTCTACATGCATGTCTGCTTTTTTTTATATTTATATAAATAATTATTTTATGTACACTTCCTCTCATATACCACAAAAACTTGCAACTTAAAAAATAATACAAAAAATAATGTAAGTAACATTAAGGAATATAAAACTTATATAATTACTAATTGAAATATATAATGATGTATTTGCCATAGTTCTTCTCCATTGTTGATTGACACTATTCCATTTATATAAAATTAAAAATAACAAAAATTATAAAGGAAAAAAGGCTGCTTTTAAAATTTTTCGCAATTTAATTTTTCTATGAGAATCAAACACATTATGATGCACTGATGGTTGCTGACAATATCATCATAATGTCTTTGGTGTGATGTTACAAAATTTCTGGGATGATGAAGTAGTGCACCAGTATGCATTTCAAATAGAGGAACCCTAACGCATTTACACACTGACTGATCAAATACACTCGTCTACATGTGAACACAAAATTATGTTTAACCAAATGTGTACTTTAGGACTCGTCATGTTGAAACACCACATGCCAATCATGCATTAACAGAGTTCATGTTCCCCACCATATATGCATACCTGCCAACTTTTCAGGATGACAATTAGGAAGAAATTTCTAAAATGTTAAATTTTTGCATAAAACGCATGCAGCAATTTTTTACACCACATTACATAGTCTATATTACATTAAATTAAAATTCAAAAATAATTCTGAAAGCAATGACAAACAAGTAACACAATCATTAATCAACAAAATTATGTGTAAATTAACTGAAAAATAGATAAATAGCATTTACATACCTTTTTATTTGAAAGCAAGCACTGTGATTTCAAAGAGGAAGCAGTTGCCTTCTTTGCTCAAAAAATCTGGGCTATAATTTTGTTCATAGCATACACCAGATTGTCTGCACTTGAGAATAAAAATAGCTTCCAGAGTTTTATTTGACATTGACGACCTGTACTGTGTCATATTCTTCTAAATTAAACTAAAAATCCGCTCACACTCGGCATTACTATCTGGGATAGATAGGATCGACAACATTATTCTTGCTATACAATTATACTTTGCAGTTCCATCTACTCCAGAAATATTGGCTAACTAGGCCCATTTTATATTTTCACTAACTTCTGATGCGTACATTGCTGAAATGTTGTCGACCTGAAGAGTTGTGAACTGCTTTTGTCGTCCATAGCAGCATCTTGTGTTTCTCTTTCCTTTACAGTAAGCATAATAGGAAATAATTCCACAAAGAAATAGACAGATAAAAAGCTGTCATTTTCAAAGTTACCGAGTCTAGCAAGTTCTGCATGTTTCAGTACCAAATTTTTTAAAGCAAACTTACTGACAATGTAATTGCAAGCTAAGACAGAGTACTTCCGAACAGAAGAATAGAAAACCATTTTTTCTTTATTTTCCAGTGTTCTCACAATGTTTAAAGCCTGGTGCCTTATAACTAAATCAGTGTCTTCTTTCCGAATCACAATGGAATGGTAATAGAGTTCAAATAGAGATCTGGATTTAATTACTTTTGCCTTCACAAAGTATGATAATAGGTCTCTCAAAAATCCAACAATTGCCTAAGAATGTGAATGTGTGGAGATGTCGACTGGAGGGCTGAATTCACCTTATCAAATGACGGTATCACACTGAAAAGAAATAGACAAGATGCCTTATCGAATCTATATGACAGGAACATAAACAGTTTTTCTTCTCTATTCACAATAGGAGTTTGATTCTTCAAAATGGGTTTGTCACGAGGGCAAGCTAAAGCAACTGTTTTACTGCTGGAACAAGGGACACTGATGCAACTGGATTTCCTCTTGGGCATTTATTTTCATTTTTGACATTAGGTCTACTTCGACAGGGTTTGAACTGGATGGATTCTGTTAAGTCGGGCCTACCTTAGGAATCCTGTCTAAACTGATGCTATCTGATGAAGATTTCTGACTTACGACTTCTTCATTGAAAAAACTAACCAGTAGGTCCCATTGTTCGACTAGCCTAGACAAACTACGCCCAAGATATAGCCACTGTGTACACACATTTTTCAAAATACTTTTTGCTTCCATATTATGAATCCCCTGGAATTTGTGTACTCTGTCTTTTCTTTTAGTACTTTTTTCTAAGTAATAGAATATGTCCTCCAAAAGCATTTCATCTATTTTTATGGACAAACCACTGAAGGTTTTTTCCACAGCCAGATTTATTAGATGACAACTGCAACCAGTGATTATGAGATCTTTTTGTTTTTCTTTTAATATTGCTGCAATGCCATTCTTGCGACCTACCATGGCAGCTGCATTATTAGAACACAATGCTATACAATTATCAACATGTACATAATTTCTTGGATTCAAACTGTGATAGCACTAAGTTTCCTATATTACATCCTGTAGAATCACCTAATGTAGGAATGGACAAAATAGCATTAACAATTTTCTGTTCGGTCCACTTTGTAAACACTGAACTACATCAGCTGTTTTCACAGACGCCATTTCACTTACAATTGCTGCAGTTTTTGTCCTTGCACACCCATATTTTTTGACAATCTCTGAATTTGGAAACATTTTTCTCAGTAATACACCAGCATGACCTGCTGTAGCTAACTGTATATTATGTTCTACCAAAAATGCAGTAAATAGGCACTCTGCTCTGATCACTTCCAAGTCAGCATTTCCCAGTTTGACAAAAAACTTCAATATTTTCTGGCTTTCTTCGTGGAATTTTGCATTTGTGACTTGTTTCGCACTTCGACCATGAACCACTAGGTTTGTTTTTATACCATGTGCTATATTTATATTGCAACGAAACGTTGTGCAATAAGCAAATATGTCACCTTTTTCAGACTTTTTGATGTAAGAGAATTCAACATACCACTGTTTTTTGAACAACTAATTATATACTTTCCTCTTGAAACACATCTTAAGTTATTGAATTCTTCATACAATCGAACACTAACATGAGACAAAGGTAAACAGCTTACCTAATTAATACGTGTGCCACAAAAGTATCAAGAATAAAGGCATACATGCTAGGACGGTATACCGTGAAATTAAAGCATCTTCAAATAATAATGCATTGTACACACACACAGTAGCACACACATTAATTAACACCAGTTAAATTGCCTACATGGCTACCATTTTGACTGCAATAAAGTGAGTGAAAATGACCGAGAAACACAGTAAAAACACAGCTCTAACGATACAAAAGAATTGATCTACATAAAGATCGAGGTATATCGTTGGCCATGACATAATCATTGATTCAGATAATATAGATTGTTAAGGTACGCAGACTTCTTCTAATATGTCACTATATGCAAGCATTTGAAAATTCGTACAAAATAACGCTATGCCTGTACAATCTTACAATGTAGCTATTTTTCATACCTTTTCCAGAAAAATTGTACAAGTTGGCAGGAATGTATAGTATGTGCTATTAGGACATGTTGGTCAACTAATGGCATTGATCCCAACACTGTTGCATGTAACATTTGAAGGAGGTGTTTCTGGACCAGTCTGTCCTATCTCGAGTGGATACTGATGCTCTCCTCCATCATCCCAGCTACTTCCATATTTGCCAACTGCTGAGTACTTCATATGATGTTATTTATAACTGTGCAGACAAATACAGTACATCAATATTATATTCTTGTTTCATATTTTTACGCATGAAAAATTTAACTGATCAAAGATTGCAAAATGTTAATGAACTTCATTAATATATTCTGAAAGTTTGGTGTAAATAATGTTAAAACCTTATAAAAATTTGTATTTTACTGTGGTGTGGAGTGTTTTGACAGACAGAAGAAGTATACAGTGTGTTTGTGCTTGCAGTGATAAAGGTGACAGCAATGGGCCAGAAAGCCCTCTTCCTGCCAACTCGGCATACTTCACAACGTCAGAGTCAAAAGCAAAGTTTCTCACTCGCTATGGCCGTGATATGAGCCAATCAGAACAAGTTGGGGCAATGGACCTGCATCGGAAAAAGGTAATCCATTTTTTAGAATCAGAATCTATTGTTTATTTCACACAAGAAAATTTTTTTTCACATTAAAATTTCACAAAAAAAAAAAAAGTAAACTGTAACTTTTTGAAATATTTACTCATGGTAAAATACGTATTGAAATGCATTTACAATTAATTTGTTAAACTTTTACATTTGTAAATTTACTATCAACATTTTTTTTGAAAAATTAATGAGAATGTCAGCATAACTATGAGTTTATTGTATGAACTGTTTCATGGAAACAGATTGCAGTATCATAGTAAACATACATATTATGTATAGAACACAAAGAAATTGGTGTATTCTAAGTTTGTAAAAAGTACATTTTTGATAAAATAACATTTTTGTTGGAAACTGTGTAGCTAGTAATTTAAATAATGACTAATTATTTTGTGGTTTACATGTCAGAAGTCAGATTACGAATGTTATATTACAACCTAAAATCTTTTTCATGAAGTGTCTTATACCTAATACTGTTAAATGTCAATATGTTATAATTAAAATAACTACTCACAGATGGATAATATTAAATTTTCTTTATTATGAAATAGCGAACCCAAAATGTGAATACAGATTATGTAAAATTGTATACAACCAAAATGTTAAAGTGAAAAGTTATTAACTACGGTACTCACTTTTGTTCATATGTATCCTGAATTTGTCCTAGATAGATGTGAAGAAATCCTCAGGTTTTAACACTGAGGTGCTTTTTTACCTATTCCTTGTAGACTGTAACTTAGTTATACAATTAGCATATTAACACTGAAATTTTCACAATAGATTTTTTGCGAGAATAGTAACAACTTACTACACAATTTCTGTTGATGGTGTTTATTTACTTTCTTAGAGAATTAAGCTTTATCTGTCAACTCAACTTTCTTTCTGGCATTTTCAATAAGTTTTTGCTTCTTGGCAGCTAGTTCGCAACTACTGCAGCCCTCTTCTTTAATTAACACGTCATCTTCTATCTTTGTTTTGTTGACAGTCTTTGTTGAGTCATTGCCTTCTTATACATAGAATGAGGGTAACATGCTGAACTAATTAATTCCTTTCAAATTTTGTTTACAAAAGGATTCAGTCCACCAACTGCAACAATACTGTTACGGGGGTAACTAGGGGCGTGCTTAGCTTCCAGAAGTAGAGAACTCACGAGAGGTACATAACCTTAATATAGGTTCGTTATCAACCAAGAAAATTAAAATTAAAAAACTAGTTTTAAGAATTTAATACAAAAACAAAAATCAAAGAGACGTTTACAAAATTTTGACTAGAATTGACAATCAAGACAACAACAAAAGAACTACATACGACTTATCACCATTTCTACATTTCCATTTCTGCGACACAAATACCGTTACTGTTATTCAGCTTAATCACCTAACAACGTTTAAACTCTACTAAATCTCTAATATTATTTTCCAGACGTCTGGACTGTTCACAACGACAGTGCAAGTATTTAGATCATTTAAATATCTAGTATCGTCACTCCTAACGGCCTCAAGGTAGGGTGTGTTTCCAAATCAAAAATAAATAAATAAAGTTAACTTACGTGTCCCGATAGCCTGTCTTCATACTCCGTTCCAGCGGGCACCTTCCCACTGCCTCTGACCGATGACAACGACAACGACCCCAGGGGGAGGGCAGACCCCCTTATAAAGCTCGTGCCCTGCTTAGCCCGCATTTCGCGCGAGGCGATGACCCCAGTGCAGTGCCCCCGACTTGTGGAAACATAACCGCCCGGGTTTTCGGTTAAATCTCCACGACCAGTAGCAATCCACAAGGACCATGCCAAAACACGAAATATAAA